>PVLA01002888.1:0-240847 GCA_004027455.1 Hydrochoerus hydrochaeris | reverse complement strand
CCATCAGAGAAAAGAAACAGATTACCTATAAAGGTAAGCCCATCAGGATCACGGCTGACTTCTCCACACAGACCATCAGATCAAGAAGAGCTTGGAGTGAAATATTCCAAGCCCTGAAAGAAAATAACCTCCAGCCCAGATTGATGTACCCTGCAAAACTGTCACTAGAAATTAATGGAGAAACAAGATGCTTCCATGATAAAGAGGAACTGGGGGAGTTTGTGACCACCAATCCAACCCTACAGAGAATACTGAAGGACATTCTAGAAAGAGAGAAAAAAAAATACCAGGATTTTAGGAACAGTGGCAGAAAGGCCTCAATGAGTGGGGCAGGCAGTAGAATGAAGGAGAAATCTAGACAAACAAAGGCAGAAATATAGCATAGCAGAAATGGATAACTAGAGAAGGATAACTAGAATCGCTAAGATAGATGGCCTTGATACACTATATTGTTAATAGTGCACCAGGATTTAAAACCCACATTACTCACACTACTCTGCTTAGATGTATTATATTGTGTTCCAGTCATTCTACCTGTACTAGATTTGAGGGCACAGACAGCAATCCCGGAAATAACAGGATATAGTACGTTAATCATCCTTCATTTCCTATTAACTTAATCTAAAGTTCTGTAAAACCTACACTGTTTTACCATGACTGATCATAATCAAACCAGGTTTGTTAGATTGATGTTTTGTATTGATAGATTTTATTCAAAGCTGTTATGATTGATAGTATCAAGTCTGAGAGTATAGGCAACTGCACTTAAGATAACAAGATTCACTAGAATATCCACTCTGGTTTGATTATTACCTGCCTTTGAAGTTTTATATTGTCTACAATGTTTTATTTTTTACTAATATTGTTATGTACTGCTATATTCAATTATACTGCTATATTCATTTATGCCTGATGATATAGGCAATTCTATTGAAGATAATAAGAAACAATACAGCAATCACTGTAGATCACCTTGTACTGTGGTTTTATACGACTTTTTGGTTTCATGTTTTTATAGGAATTTGTTTTGTTTTGTCTTCCTAAGTTTTGTTTTTCCCTCTAATACAGAAAGGATAGAAATACATGTAGAGACTCATGTATGTGTAGCTGTTTACACTCTCACTGTTTGATGATCTATTTTGTATGCTTTAATTTTGTAACTTGAACAACTATTTCTAAGAGGACAATATGTAATTTATCAACTAGTGATTTCTTATTGTTTATCTTTTTTCTGAAATTCTGTATTACCTCTACCCTTTACATGCTTTTTTTTTCTCTTTAAATAAAAATTTTTTAAAAATGTATGACAATGTCAGGCTCTATCAATAAAAGGACCCAAGAGTCAATGGGTTACAATTGTCATAATTTAGAAATAGTTTCTAAAATTAAGTTCTAAACTATTACTACTACTCATGCTTTGGTTATATATGCCTTTGTATACAAACTTTGATTATATATGCCTTGATTAAAAATTGTTGTTGTGGTAAAGGTAGTTCTGCTAATATCTCAATAGCCAGACAAGATATTAGATGACAACATGTCAGATTCTAAAACTCCCTGGACCTTATACTTTTCCTCCTTATGGGAAGCCATTACTAGCTTCTCATGGTGGAAATGTTTATCAACTATACTCATAATTATCCTGTTGATTACATTATTTGGGCCATGTATACTTAATTGTTTCCTTGGCTTGGTCTCCTCCAGATTTAAAGGTGCAGAGCCACCCAAGATGAAACTGCTTGGTATCTATTAAGGGCCTTTAGATAGACCTTCTGTAGAGTATCTCTCACTGCTGATCAACAATTATGCCCCTTTTCAGCCTTAAGAAGCCAGATTGGTCATCACCCATTTCTCCCTCACAGCAGTTCGGGATACTCCTTCAGAGCGGGGACTGTTACAGGCAGCTGAGCTATTTAGAAATATTATAGGCAGTAAGACAGAGCTAGGCCCTTGAAGAAGCCAGCACAAAGAACCAGATGTCTGGTGACCTTGGAGGGGACACACACTTCTTGCTGTGGTTCAGATCTCTGAACAGAAGGCAAAACAAATGCAACCACACCTTTAAGTATAATCCTTAGGAATTGAATCTGGGTCACTTTGAGAAACTAAGAGTCACCATCCCAACTCCCTATAAGAGTCACTGATGTGACCTGCTTCCCCACTTGTTCCTGATTTGATCAATTTTACCTGAACAATTAAACTTATTGGTTGACCATAGCTCTGTCCCACCTCATGCCCATCTGCCTTGTGAGTTCCCAGTTTTCCCCAACTTTATACCCACTTTACCTCATGATTTTACTCTATAAAAATCCCAAGAAAATACAGAATTTTTGGCGACCCACTTGGGACCCCTTCTGTCTCTCTCTCAGACAGAAGCTTTCTTTCTCTCAATAAATATTTCTATTCTTAAAAAAAAAATACCCTGGAGACTGCTCTATGGTCTGATGAGAAAAAAAATATGTATTTGGCAGCTGTCAGTTGGAATGCTTGTAGATGTTTGTGAGGTCCATTTGGTTCATGGTGCAGTTCAACTCCGTTGCCTCTGTTGATTTTCTGCTGGATGGATGATCTGTCCTTTGCTGAAAGTGGAATGTTGAGGCCCTCAGCTTTGACTGCAATGGAATCTATCTCTCCCTCTAGATTTATTAATGTTTGCATTTTCATACATGGGTACTTTGATACTAGTTTCATATATGTTTCAAATTCTTATTTTCTCTCGCTGAGTTGACCTCATGTCATTATATTTTAACCTTTCTTGTCTAACTGTTTCTGATTTAAAGTCTATTATCTGTTGTAACTATAGCCACTCTTACTTGGCTTTGGGTCTCATAGTCATAGACTATCTTATTTCATCCCTCTGCTTTCAGTTTATGTGTCAGTAGAGGTGAATTTCTTGTAAGCAACATGAGTCCTGTGATTTTTATCTATTGAGTCGCTGTCTTTCAACTGGGGGATTTAAACCATTACATTCATGTAGTTACTGATAGGCAAAATCTTACTGAGTCATGATGTAAATTCTTTGCTTGTTTTATTTTAGTTCTTTTCTTTCTTTCTTTACAGTCTTCCTCTGTACTTAAGTGATTTACTTTAATAGTCTGTTTTGAATCCTTGCTTATTTTTGGTTTATCTATTAAACATTCTTTTTGTGATTACCATAAAGCTTACAAAAAAATCTTTATTATAGCAAACTATTTTCAAATAATAACAACTTAACACAATCATGAACAGAAACAAACACAACAAGAGAAAATAATAAGAAAACAACATCTGCACTACATTCCTCACCACATTTTAATTTTTTAATACCTCATTTTATATCTTTCCATATTGCCTATCTCTATATATAGAAATGTCATTATTATTTTTATTGTTTTATGTTTAGTTTTCATACTAAAGATATAATAGTTTATGCACCATCCCTACAATATTAGAGCATCTTACTCTGCCATCATTTGCTCCTCTTAATTTTTAACAATGGCTGTGCTTAGTAATAGATTCACAAAATTCTTTAAAATACAATTGATTTTGACAAGGTGGGAAAAACCAGCTACAGCACACCACTTTTTGGGGGATTTGCTGGTGCTTTTTTAAAGGATTCTTGAGGTAGGAATGTTACACAAACTATTGCATATATTTAAGGTTCTATGGTCTGATAAGAAAAATTTTGATGAACTTGAATTTAAATGCATATACCAGTGATGCCCTCACCACATCACTTCCAAAATTTTCCTTGTGTTCTGGAGTGTGTGTTAACATGAGTCCTATCCTCAACATGTTTTAAAAAGCACAATACCATATTTTTAACTGTGTATACTAAGCTGACCAGCAGACCTCTAGAACTTCATCATTCTGCATACATTAAAGTCACATCTTGCTTCATAAAATTTCACCTATTCCATTGATAAGTTTGTACTGCAAATATTAAAAGTTATGTATTTTTACAAGGATTTGGGAACAGAAGGAAGGCATAAACATCAGAAACAAAGAATGGCTCGCACCTACCTCTTACTGTCTAGCAGTTCACACAAAAAAGCAGGGGAGAGCCCCACAAGTTTTAGTGTGATACAGCTACCATTCAGGCACAAAGCAATCTTACAGCTTTTGTGAGTATATGTGCATGCAAATGAAATTTCGGAAACACATGAAAAGAAACTGCCTAGAGAAGTTCATGATAAACATCACTTCATTATTCCCTGAAGTACACCTATCATCTAATACAGATTGCAATATTTGCTCATTACTTCTGCAGTCAGAACTTAAGAAGAGATGTTTGTAGACCTCATAGTTCAGCAAGAAGTCCTCATTAATTCATAATAAAAAGTGATTGACTAAGTGCTTATGCTGAAATAACTAATGTGGCTCAGGAGAAATCATTTCTTAAGAAAAACTAATACCTAAATAGTAATTTATAGTTTATATATGCTCCCTTATTTACTCCTCCCTAGAGCCCAGGTAAGCAAGGAAGGTCTTATTTTCATACATATTTTGTCTATTAGGAAATAGAGACTTAAAAGCATCTGTATGATTTACGCAAGATCACACTCTACTCAGTAAAGTCTAATCTTCTACCTGGCTCTGTATTCTTTCCTTTATCCCAAAAATAGCTTGGGCCAGTGTGTTAATCTTCTAAGGTTTCCATAACAAAACACCACAGACCAGCTGACTAAAGCAACAGAGATGTATTTTCCACATGGTTCTGTAGATCAAAAGTTGGAAATTAAGGCACCATCAGGGTTGGTTCTGGTGAAGCCTCTTTTTCTGGCTTGTAGACAGCGCCTTCTCATCACGTCCTCTCATGGCCATTCCCCAGCTTGACCTCTCTCTCCCTCTTCTTATAAGAACATGTTGGATTAGGACCCCATGCTTTGGACCCACTTAACCTTAATTATACCTCTAAAACCCTACTTAACCCTGGGGGTTAAGGCTCCAACATAAAAATTTTGTGATGATTCAGTTCAGTGCATAATATGTAGCTAGTACATGGTTGACTCTAAACTACAGCTGGATGTGCAGTGACAAACAAGATCTAGTCCTTGACTTCACAGAGTTCACAGTGTTCTAGGAAGGAAACACACTGAATACATCCATGTTTTCTCACACGCAACACTACTTCAGTGAAGGACAACGTTCTACATAATTGTCTTCATACCATGATTTTTCCAAATACACATACAGAGTCTGCCCAAAAATATATACACACTTCAGGGGGAAAAGCTTACATACATACTTTAATACTAAATTTTGTGAGATAGCATGAGATTAATACAAGTTACTTTGGGCCTCTATAGTTACAAGAGGTACTCAAATCAATGGTCTTGCCAGGCATGGTGGCACACACCTGTAATCCCAACACTCAGGAGGCTGAGGCAGGAGAATCACTGTGAGTTCAAGACCAGCCTACACTACACATTGACACCTTGCCTCAAAAAAAAAAAAAAATGGTGGTCATTAGCTTCCAGATATTATTAGTACAGGGAACCGCTGCTTAGTTAACCATTGAGATTGCTACACATGCATTTTCTATCTCTTCTCTGAGGGGCAGCAGTATAGTGAGTTTTCTGCAACACACGACATCCTTTAGGGTTCACCATAGATAAAAGTATTCAAATATTTATACGAGTTCTGCTTTTCCTGAAGTATGTGTATATTTTTTAGCAGACTCATATATCCATAAACATAAAGGTACCTTCAAAGAATAAATTTCTGGCTGCCTTGTATCTGACTCATCCATCTCTACCACTATGGAAAATATGTCATAAAATGTGTGTGGAAGTCCCCTGAGAGGCAGGTTGGGGTCCTCTTCGAAGCTAGAGGTTTCCAACCACGATGCCGTGCAGCCGTGCTGAAGGGCCGGGAGGGTGGCAAATTCCATGGAGCCAAGGCCCTCTTCCTCTCACTTCCATTGGTGGGCAGCGGGAAAGCTTTCTCTTTTCCAAGGACCAAGAATCAAGAGCTATTATATTGAAGAAGTCTCTGCTGTTAAGCTGAAGCAAATTCACAAGTGCTCCAGAAAATGTTTTAAAAGAACAAAAAGAGCTGGACTTGACGTCATCCCAGCCCCTGAAGTCTGCGATTCTGTGTCACTTTTCCAACGTGCAAATGGAGGTTTAAAAATGTTTTTTGAGAGAAGAAAAAAAAAAAAAGGTTCTAAAACCTTTTGTTTAATGATATGCAAATAAAACAGTTGCTAGGTCGCCAAGCACCATAGAGGCAAATTCTATAGTGTTTCTCAAATCCAGTTCCTGCTCCCCAGTTGGAGGAAGCTTTTTTGGAATTAGATACTTATCAGGTCTGGGTCAGACAAATCTGGCTTCTGCTTTGTGACTCCAGTGTTCACTAGTTTTATGAGCTTGAGCAAAACACCCGTTCTCCCTGAACCTTCATTTTTTCACCTGTTAAAATTAGAATAATGTTGTGCTAGGCTTTCTCAGGTACCGCACAGGGTTGTTCCAGTTATCTCAAAACATGATAATAATATTCTGTAGGATATTGAAAAGAATATCAGGGGGAAAAGGAGACTGTCAGTCACCAGCCAGATGAGCCAGACCCTGTTTGGCAATGACGCCTGCTGGTTGGGTGCTGTTCTGATTCAGTGGCCTTTCCAAAGTCACCCCTTCAAGACAAGCGCTCACTACTTCCTGCACTAGCAGCTCCGCCAAAACAGTGACAGTCTCTTTCTTCTCTTCCTTTTCTCCACCTGCTTCTTTCTATTCCACATCAACTAACTTCTCTCTACCCTCCACATCATGACTCCTGCTAACTCCCTACTCCTGTTGCCTTTCTCTGTGTGTTTCTCTTCACCTGCTCCCCACGGCATCCCTTTTTGTGTGTCTCCCATTGGTTTAAACTAAGTTACGCGATAGGGTCAGGTGAGTTTAGTGGCCAGTTATCTGGAAGGGATGAGAATCGAGCTGTGGCCCCTGGATGGCTGTCTTGGAAATGGCTGCTTTGCTTGATACTCTCAAGCCTGGCCAAAGTGATCAGCTCATACAAGATGAAATACACTTACATCAGCATAGAGATTTCAAGCTGCTAACGAAGCAGGCCCTTTTTAGGCTTCCCAGGAAGGACAGGGTAATGAAACACTCACTTCCAGGACCTTCCCAGTGCGGGTGTTTGTGAGGATAAAATGAGATGCATGGCTGCTTGTCTAGTGCCTGACATGTAACAGATGCTCAATAAATCTCAGTGCCCTCCCCTGGTACCAAATTGCTTCTACTCTGATACAAATGACTCTCACAACTACTGAATCCCCCAAAGTCTCCTCAGACCTACTGTCTTATCTTCTTGGATCTCTCTCTCTCTCTCTCTCATTCTTCTCTGCAGTTATTTGCAGAGCCAAAGAGGAATTTTCACTTATTTAACATATTTAACTTAAAGTGTGTCCCCGATCTGGGTTAGACACTTGCTTATGTGATGGAAATACAGAAATTAAAAGTGTATCTATTCTATCCCTAACTCAATGGTGGAGAAAAAACAATTGCCACACATATATACTATAAAATGTTCATCAGAGGAAAGAAAGAAAAAGATTGATTGTTCTCTGGTCAGCAAAAAAAAAAAAAAAAAAGGTGGTAACTGGTAAATCTTAAGAATATAACAGCCAAGTGTGGTGGCACACACCTGCACCCCTGTGAACCCAGGACTCTGGAAGCTGAAGGAAGATCACTGTGAGTTTGAGACCAGTCTAGGCCACATGATGAGTTCAAGAACAGCCAGCCCTACATAGTGAGACCCTGTCTCAAAACAAACAAACAAAGAACATAACAAGTCAGAAAATGCTGAAGAAGTTCATTTCACAAAGAAGACCTAGGTCATGAAGAGTTTAACTCTCATTCAAAGAATTAGAGCACTGTAAGCGAAAGAGACAAAATTCTACTTTTAAGGATATTCATAGAGGTTAACAAAAACAAACAGCTGAGCATGGTGGTACATAACTGTAAGCACAGAACTCAGGAGGCTGAAGCAGGAGGATCAGCATGAGGTGAAGGCCAACCTGGGCTACAGAGTGATTTAAAGGCCACCTTGCACTGCAAAAAAAAAGATCTTGTCTCAAAAAAAAAGTGTTCCATAGTCCATTGGTCCAGGATATTCTATGCTAAAGTGAGCAATGATCAACAGGTTCCTTTATGGTAGGATTGCTTGGATCTTTTCATATGCAAATATGCATGGTGGCTCCCCTGGAATTGGATGTTTACTTTTCATTATTATCACAAGCCCTTGATACATGCTATGCATGGATTAAAAAAATGATTATTGGGCTCAGTTTTGGGGTTCTCTGGCATAGTGGCTGCATCTGCTCAGCTCTGGTATGGACCTCACAGTGAACGGCTGATGGCGGAGCACACTCAGGGGCAAGCTTGCTTGAAGCAGAAGGAGAGAGGACAGCAAGGGTTTGCCTTGCTCTTTTATAACAACTGTCTCTCAAAAGCTCAAAGATCACATTAGAACTAGCACCAAGAGCAAGACCCCAAAGACCCCCACTCTTTGACTGGGGCCCCCACTGGCAAAGACTCCACCATCATCCCACACCATCATCTTTGGGACCAAGCCTTTAGTCCCAGGGGACCCTTGGGGGATATCAGACCACATCTAAACCACAGCATAAGGAATGTCCCAAAGTTCATGACATCTCTCTACACTGGAACTCCTGGGAAGGCTATTCCATCAATGCAGGATGTGAAGTTATTGTCTAAGAGAAGTCACTGAGCAGTTTCAGCATCAGCATGAGGTTAAAAGACAATCCCAGGTCCCCTAGGATGCATCTTGTTATGGGTTGTGTCTAGATGTCCCCCAAAACTTCATGCAGTCATAGGTAGGGCTTTGCAGACATGGCTGGATCTAGCGTGTGATGCTGGGATCCAAGGTGACTACTAAATTAGTCTGCTGATTGGTTTGGCAGAGTTCTGGGTAGAATTAAGGGTGTCCCATCCTGGGTGAGAGTGCTACTTGCCCTAAAGTCAGGTAGCCTGGATAAAATATAAGGGGCAAGAGGGCTAGTGTGGTCCCTTGTTTACCTGCTGCTTGCTATGTCACCATTGAATACTTTTTGTCTATTCTACTTTGCCATGAACTCTTTCTGCTCTGTGATGCTCTTCTGCCATGCTGCCCCGCACTGGAGCCAGCTAACTATGGACTGAGAGCTCTACAAACTGTGAGCCAAATAAACCTTCCCTCCTTAACTTTGGGTGTTGGGTATTTGGTCTCGGTACAAGAAAAGTTACTAAGACACAGTGCAAACCCTCTCTCCTCTCATCCCAGTTTGGCCCCATCCTGCCTTTTCAACCCCATCTGTGGTCCTACCCCTAACTCATCTATACAACTGGACAATCTGGATGTTTCATTGCTCCCTATCCCTGCTTTATATGCCCTTGCTTCTGAGCTCATAAACAACCTCCTTTTTTAAATCTTTACTTGTCTCCTATTCATTTGCCAAGGTACACCTCAAAGACCATTTCTTCAATAAAGTCTTCGATGATTCCCCAAACTGTTCATGATAGCTCTTCTGCATGCTCTTCCTGTGTTCCCTATTTTCTAGTTAGCCCTTGTTTATCCTGTTTTTCCTAATAGCCAACTGCCCTTGGGTGTAACGGGATTAACCTGGGAGTGGGAAACAGGTCACTGCTTGCCCAAACCATCCAAATATTTCCTCTTTTGTCACTACTCCCTGAGAGTTGAGTTGAACCCTTCTCCCATATATCTCACACACACACACACACACACACACACACAGAGCATAAGTTCCCAGTTTTTCTCATTCCACACAAATGTGCAAATAAAAAAGTCAGCTTCTTTATTTAATCTGTAACAGTCTAATTTTCCTCATTAGCACTCACATGCTGAGTGGCAATAAAAACTGAGTTAATTCTTCTCTTTAAATGAATCTAATTCTCTCCAGAGAACTCTGTCTTTTTGTTTTTTAATAAACCTGTGTTTTCAATGCCCTTTCTCTGTCTTCTGGTCCCCAAGAGGACACCTGAAAATACAAAGTGTGTTTCCTGTGTCCTGGGAGTAGGAAGAGGAGGTCGGGGATTTACAGCCTCCATTGTAAGGCTTCTCATGGTCGCGCCCTGCGCCTATTCCTGGGCTCTCTGCTGGCATTCACTGTTAAATTCAGGGTATGGTGGGATCCCTGGGCTGACTCCTTACTTTTGCTAAGGACCCATAGTCTGATTTTAAACTGTCCTTTCTCTCATTGAAGCAGGTGACCCTGGCACAAGTGGTTTATCTTGTCACTCCTGGCTAAAGTACTACCCGTACTCTGCCACAACAGCTCTCCATGTGCCAGGACCTCTGCTGATTTCCTCTTCCTCACACCCCTTCAGGGCTTGCAAAGAAATCTAGGATTCTGTCCAAGTGGAAGTGGAGTAGAAAAAAGCCTGAGAAAATTAAAGTCAGTATAAGGTACACATCAGTTGCTCAATAAAAATTTGAATGCAGTACTTCAGAAGAAAAAATGTTTTAAAATTTTAATTTTACCAGTGTCTATATTGCTTTCAAGTCCTGCCATAAATGATAATAAATTCTATCCAAGGATTTAACATTGCCTATAACCATTTTAATGGGATAAAAATTTTACTTCTTCCTTATTTTATCATCAAGAGCATCATGCTACCTTCAGATAATTTAAC
The DNA here is from genome assembly GCA_004027455.1 of Hydrochoerus hydrochaeris. Classification (NCBI taxonomy): domain Eukaryota; kingdom Metazoa; phylum Chordata; class Mammalia; order Rodentia; family Hydrochaeridae; genus Hydrochoerus; species Hydrochoerus hydrochaeris. The sequence continues at coordinate 230,216 of PVLA01002888.1, read as the reverse complement.
TCTAAAATAATAATAATAATGCTATAGATACACAAAGAACAAGCATACAAGAATAGTGGAAAATGTTACCTTTAAATTGGAAAATAAATAAATAAATAAATATGAATATATTGAATGATAAAAAATAAAATACAATAAGCTGGAAAATAAACTGAGGACATCACAGACGTAACAACGGGAGAGGTAAGAGATATAAAGAGTCCAAAAGTGAGATGAGGGGAGGAAGGGAGTGAGGGAGGAAGAGTTTGGGATTTAAGTCACTACAGGATCTGAAGTCTTCTCTCATTAGGTATTCTCCACAAAGATAACAGGGCTACATATGTTATTCAGATGGAAGCAAGTATCTCTATGGATGACCTTAAACTCTCCTAAAAAAATGGATTCCAAATTAAATCTTGTAAACAATTTTCTAAAAAATGAGCTTAGAGTAAATAAAATTAAACATTTTTCTAAAAAATGAGCTTAGAATAAATAAAATTAAATCCTTTTAATGTGTTGATTGCATCTGTTCTCATTTGCCTATATTGCTCACTGGTCAGAGATTGGCTTCCAGCTTCCCGTTAATTATATAACATTAGGAGAATGTAACACTTGCTATTTAAAAGAAGAGAGAGTGTAATCCAGACAGCTTTTAGCAAATGAGTAATCAATCATGTCATGGGCAGAAGAGGATGCTGGGCAGGGGAAGGGTAGGTTAGGTTAGGAAGGTAGGAGTTTTAGATATCATATCCTGTGAGCAGATCCTGGTAGTCTTGACTTAAAAAAGAAAAAGAATATCTGATACAGTCAGGAGTTCTTTGGTTTATTTCTTTTTTATTTCTCTTTTTAAATAAGGTCTTTTCAGAAGATTACAGCACCACATAAGGATGTAGCCAGGCACTGACTACTCCATCACACCAAATACCATCTCTTTTTTTTTTTTTTGCAAGGTGTTGAAAGGTTCATTTAATCCAATGACTCAATTGGAACCTTTAATAATGCATTTTATATGACACACAATTTATCTCAGTTTTAAAAATGCATTGGAAGACTACCTTTACACATTTCAGTGACCCTGGGAGAGCCCTAGTTACTTTAGATTATATGGATATTGTGCTACAAACTGCTTGCTTCACTATAAACTTTTATCTCCAATTAACTTCTGCTTATGATCTATTTAAACCTTCAAAGAAGGTGGCAGAGGTAGGGAGTCAGAGAGAAGCAAAGGCTTGGTCCTGGAATAAGGCAGCTCTCCGTCAGTTTATAGGTATCAAAGGACGGGGGGGGGGGTGCAACAAAAGCTGCACAGAGCAAGGCGGGAGGGGGTTGTGCTCCATCCGGCCCCCACTGAGCCTTGGTGGGCAGGAGCTGCAGGTTGCACTGAAAAATAGAAACATTCCAGGTGAGCAAAGCAACAAAGAGAAGCGAAAGCACGGTGCTCCTGGGAGCAGGAGACATATTTCCCTGTGCCCACCAGCAGGCAGGATCAGAGGACCCAAACCATAGAAGGAGATTCGTTAGCACAAATGAGGATGGAGGCAGAAATAAAAATCCCAAAGCCTGTGCAAGCGTATGCACATCAGTTGGGGGAATGACACGATCAAAACCACAATGAATAGTTGAGCCAGTGAGAGAGCTGAGGTCGGCTACAAGTGAAGCCAAAGAAACAGCAGGAGACAAGGGTTACCTCCTCAGGGGGCTGCGGGCACAGCCCTTATAGATCAGCATGACCTTTTTATGAAAGTGGAGAATTTCCCTTGGCAAGTTATGCCTACCGAAACAGTTAAACTCCTGAGGAATTTGTCATAGTGCCATCCCTTTGCTTCTCTTGATGAGGTTTACATCATTGGAGGACACAGTTTCCTTAAGGAAGAAGCATCATGTTTCGGTAGGCATAACTTGCCAAGTCTTTGTTACTTTAAACTGCTGAGGAATTCTTGGTTTGTTACCACAGCAAATATGAGCCCACACAGGAGGTGACTGGCTGGTCCCGAGGCAGTGCCAATCCTGGAGACCTGTAGTCAGTCACAGCTCGGCGACTTACCACAGTTATTGTCTATTTGACTGCAAATGTTGTGACTTTCAGTTAGGCTTTCACTTTTGTAAGTAGCCAGGTGACTCTGCCTGCTTTGTCGTGGGGCACCTGGTGGTGGCAGTGGTATCAATGGGCAGCTCAGGGTGCTTATGTTCTGTTCTTGTATTTGTTTGCTGTTTCTGAGCATCACCTTCACTTGGACATTTACAACCCTGGATGCACCTTAGACTCTTGTGGGGAACTTTGAAAAATATCTGCAGCAAGGTTGTACTCTAGACTGTGGTTGTTCTCAACTCTGGTTGTGCCATCAGGGGTTTTATCCTAAACCTGACCACTAACTTCTGCTGAAGGGCTATGATCTAAAATCACCAGTTATCCTCTTTACATTTGTTGTAAGAAGAAGCCCAGGTTGCAGAGGGTACCAAGAAGGGAATAGATGACGTAACTTGGGGGTGGGCGGTAGACCACTGAACCATGCAAATGGTATTAGCTAACCCAGAACAAGCACTCGGAGGAGTCTGATACTATCTTTCTGGAAGGGTAACCCAGGGCCAACAGTTTTGCAGTCAAATAGTGCTTTCTATACATAAGGAAATGACATTTGTTCGCCTTTCTTCATCTCTTAAAACTATGATCACTAACAGAATATTAAAACTATCTTTGATGTACTGGCCCACACTTATATAGGTATGTACACATACGGTGTAATTAAAGAGTAACACCAATTCAGCAGGACTTGTTATCACCTCAGAAGAAAATAGAAGGTGTGAGGGAAAGAATAGGAATTTAGCCCCAGATAAACTCCAATTCTTCACCAGTTTATTAAGATTAAACAGGAGTAATATATACTAATTGCCCAGCTTACTACTTTTCAGTTTGAGAACCACATTATCATGGAGTGGGGAAAAAAATATAAGCATTCCAGAGGGGAAGTTGCTACACAGAACTTTTTGGAATCGCTTGATAGACATCCTTGTAAATTTCTAAGCAGAAAAATTCACTCTTAAGCCAAGTTTTGTGTCTAAGATGCCTCAAAAGGATATAATGGGTAACAAAATATGTCACTCTAAAACAAAGAGAAGATGCTTACCGAAAACTAACTCTGAAGCAATTTTAATAGAGGAGTCTTAAAAACACCTTGAAGAATTATCAAATTTCTCAAATCAGTTCACAGCTTCCCAAGGTGATGCCTTCAAACACAGCCCTAACCCAAATGATCACACTCAATTTTTAAATGATATTCATTTTCACTTCTCTTACATATTTAAAATAAATTCCAATTTCAGATATTGGTTTAGATATTCTAACAATCACTTATGCCTGCAAGCATCCTGATATGTCATTCACCAAAGCTGGAAATTATTTCCTACTATGCAAATCCTTTAGGATGTGTCTAATAAAGCATAACGTTGTATTTGTGACACATATGGCCACACGGAGGGAAGATTTCCAAGCTAGAACGAAAAAGAGATTTGTGTTTCTCATTCTGACATTTAGGATAAAACACCCATATAAGTTGGTTTTTTTAAAAAAATCTGATTTCAGCATGATTGAATAATATACTTGCATTAATATCTAGTCACTTTGCTGTGAACTTTTGGCCCCAGTGTGCATGATCAGAAACAGTGAGACAAGCTCCTCAATTCTCTCATTTCTCAAAGAAATTTTCCCACTAATACCAACTGCCATAACTGTCTCAAAGCAAAAAATACGGCCTCTGCCACAAAGTTAAATTATAGAAGAATTAAAAGGGGAAAAAAGGTAGGTTACTGATTTAAGAGGCATTTGGTGAGCTTTCAGACCTCAATTAAGGCTGTGATTTGCGAAAAAGAAAATGAATTTTCCAAGCAATTAGGTGGTAATAGATCTAATGGCTTTGAGGGGAAAGAAATGGGTATATTTAACTTTGACAAGTAGCTGCCTTGCATGTGTTATATAACTTCTTTTTGATAAGAATTTTTGCTCCATGGACCAAAATACCTTTTTTAATTATTTGAAAATGTCTTTTGTGGGGAATTATAAAGACTAACAGCTACAAAGGAGGAAGGCATTCTGCCCTACTGAGTCAATAGCATTCAGTTTTCTAAAAACATCTCACATTAATTTCCTAATACTCATTTTAAAAGGTCCAAAAATAAGTGCTTAACAATAAACTATATGGTCTCAGAAGGATATTTTACAAGAAAATGTGTCAGCTTTCATAAACTTCCACAGGGGACCCTTTTCCTTTTGAAAGAAAAAAACCTGACATTGAAAACACAGTGGAATTTGAACATGAAAAGACTTCCTAGCAGCATGAGAATGCAATAGAAGCCAACGGAAACCATGTATTTCATATTAAAGCAAGGCTCTGTCTGTAGCTCATTCATGGGACAAAAGAACAAACCATTGGTTATAGTAATATACCACAGGCATTCAAAATTAATGCAGATTTAGACTCCTCATTTATTTATTGTTAAGGGACAGGCTGAGATTGATTCATCTAAATATACAGCTGCTTTGCTATGCTTTATTCCAGAGGTAGAAACCTTTTCTTTAAGCTATTTGTTCATAGTTTGTCATACAAATCTTACAATATATCATATAAATCTTATAAGGAAAGAAACCCTCCATTTACCTCCATCATATAGAATTTGCTTCTATATGCTATGATTTGTGTTTAGATGTCCCCCTGAAACCTTGTTCAATCACAGGGGCACACTTGACTAGATATTAATGCAAGTATATTATTCAATCATGCTGAAATCACATTGTCTAGATACAATGTAAGGGCATAAAGAGGCCTGTCTCCCTTTTTGTTCTTGTTGCTTTTGCTGTCTTCTGCTGCCAAGAACTGTAGCCCCTCTGCCATGTGCCACCCTGCCCTGGAGCCATCTAATTATGGACTGAAACCTCTGCAAACTAAATAAACCTTTCCTCCTCCAACTTTGAGTGTTAGGTATTTTGTCTCAGCAATGACAGAAATGTAACCAAGGCATTGTATGAGCAGGAAGCAAATTTCTCAGAGTTTGGCAGTCTCTCTTGGGCCCTTAAACCTGACCTCTAACCTACAGAACACAAAAACCACCTATCTTTTATGTGACAGTAAATATTTCAAACTAATACCTGAATGAGGATGACTAAGAAAGGGCATATGAAGTTAAACCAGTAATGATTCCACTTAAAACTTGACTAGAAACAAAAGAAGTTGAATATTTACAGTGCCATTACCAGAGAAACCGCCTCTGAAGTTAAACCAGTAATGATTCCACTTAAAACTTGACTAGAAACAAAAGAAGTTGAATATTTACAGTGCCATTACCAGAGAAACCGCCTCTGGAATGAACTGAGGTCACACCCAGTGAATAAGGAGTGGAGCCAGAGTTGAGGGAATCGGTCACTTTGGCGAAATGACGAATACTGATTTCTAAAGCTAAATTATGGAGCAGGTGGTCTGAAGTGTTGACATAGATGACAAAACCAACAGGCCACTGACCTGCCTCTTGGGTGGTGAGAGCTGCTGTTATGTGAGACTGAAATGTCACAACCTTAGCACTGATGAAGAAGCAAGAGACCTCTTCACCTCAGGAACCTTCCCCTGGGGGAGGAAACAAGGGTCTGCAAGAGAAGCAGAAGATGCTGACACTTCAGGAATGCCAAACAAGACATCAGTGTCACAGAATCAAGCAAGATAAAGAGGCACCAGGCCATGGCATCAAAGTCACGTAAGGTTAAGCTAAAAGCGAAGACCATTGATACAATGGCTAACCTGTAACTGGGTATGAGTATTTGCCAGGAACTGTACTTATCTCAGTGAATCTTGACATCAGCCTTCAAAGCAGGTTCTATGTCTACTTTAGGAAGAAGGAAACAGAAATTCAGAGAATAATAAGTAGAATAGAAATTATACCCGGGCAATCTGAATCCACAGTTCATGCTTTCGCCAAAACTTCAAAAAGTGAGGATATTACCAAAATGAGAAGGAAATTTAAATGAATCAAGTAAGTAAAAAGGGACGGGTAACTACAACCAGGTACAGAAACATTCAAGGGCCATAGCTTTACAGCCAGGACAGACAGAAGAGGGTGTGTGATAATATTTCTGAAGCCTGTGACCTGTTTGTCTTTAAGCATCTTTAATTTTAAGACACCATCAGGCCTGTATAACTAGAAATAGTCATCTTGGTAAGGATGTGTAACTCAAAAAGCAAATTCTGCAGAGCAAAAAAGAATTCTATTCTCACTTTTTAAAAAATATATTATTTTGGAATCTGTTTGAAAATCTCACTTGAGAAGAATGTACTGATACCATCTCTTTTATCTGAGGAGCTCAAAACATTTCATAAACACTCTCACCATGGCCTCTCCAAAGGACCCTTATTATTTGCTGCCCTGGAGCTAGGGTTGGAGTTATTAGAGAAGACTCCAGTATCTATGTCCCTCTGGGGTATTCTGCACTCGCATGTTCTGAAGAGAGAAGACAAAGATGATTTAGAAATTGGAATTTCACAGGCTGTTTTGTAGAGATCACACATACTTCAAAGAGTATGTTTGTGTTGCTTACTGTGAGTTAGGGAACCAGTGGCCCAGTCTAGCTTCTACTAGATTGCTTTGCCTGAGTTGATTTGCTAAGTAATTAGGACAGATGTCATACAAAGTCTTCCACCCATTGTGCCATGCTTAGCCAGGTTTAATCTTCAGTATCTTTAAACAGTTGCCATTATTTTATATTGTCCTCAGAGGATCCATGCATTCCTGCCTACACATCTTGTATTTATAGAAGAATGGTTTATAAAGAAATATATATGAACAGTAAGACCCATAAAATGGAAATGGTTGTCTTCAATAAACATTCCGATAGAGCTTTATGTTTATGAGAGGTTTTTTTTTTTTCCTTTTTTGATGATGATTGCCCAGTGGATCTGATTAGATAAGCATGGCTATTTGTATCCTATTTGTAAAGGCTGAAGATCACTTTGCTACCATTTACCTGCTAAACTAGTGACCCACACAGTTAGAAGTCAGATACTGACACCCACAACAGCACTGGCTCATTCGTTCTTACACTGAGGCAAAGAAGTAAAGAAACATGGTCAATGGGCTAATTTCCACTTCACTGGCGATAGTTATATAATGTTGTGGTTCATTTTAAATGTTTACTTGACAGAGCCATTGGATTACCCAGATCAAGCATTACTCTGGATGCACTTAGGTGGATGTTTTTGGATGAAATTAACATTTAAATAGGTGGTCTGAGTAGAGCAGATTGTCCTCCCCAAAGTCTGTGCCCTCATCCAGTGAGTGGAAGTCCTGATGGGAACCAAAGGCCTGACACCCCCTTAGATGGGTAAGAGGGAACTCTTGATTGATGCTTGAGCTGAGACATCAGTCTTTCCTACGTTTGGACCTAACCGGAAACATCAGCTGTTTTTGGATCAGAATTTATACTGGCTCTCCAGCTTCATGACTGTCATTGATTCTGTTTCTCTGGACAACTGTGACTATACATCCATCCGGGTTGAATTATTGAGATGAAGTCCTTCCCTAGGTCTCATTTTCATCAGTACTCCGTAGCACGTACACTGAGAGGTGCACGGGTCTGTGATGATTGAGCGTTGAGTGCACACGGTCAGCACTGCATTAGCTCAGTAAGGGAAAAGGACCAGGCTGGCAGCTCAGGCCCCTTGTACACCTGGGCTTGAAAGAACACAGCACGCAGCAGTCCAGTCTCCTGAGAAACCGAGGTACTCAAAAGTGCAGGACGATAGTCAGACCAAATTCTAATGAATCAACTTCTGACCCCGGAAGGGAAACCTTTGTGAGTCTCACTCAACAGCTACCTCGTGCCAAACCGTGTGTAGTCAAATCGAATGCCAGGATAAGGAACACACCAGGAACGCGCTCCAGACTCCGCGGAGACCGTAGGTGACAGCACGAGCTCCATCACACTTGCTTCTCGCGGTGAAGTCCAGGGCCTGCAGACCCAGGGTCACTTGGGCACTGGGCGGAAGGATGCATCTCCTCCCTCCCTCTTCCCTCCACTGCACCCAAAAAGGAATCCGAAACCCTAAGAGGTGGGGGGACCTGCGTCTTCATAATTTCCTCCGAGGATTCTGATATACAGGAAAGGAACAGCATCTGCTTCAGGTGGGAGGAGATTAAAAATAGTTCCTGAAGGAAAAAATTCTAGAGAAATAGAAAGCTTGCTTAATTTTCTCTCCTGATAAAAGACCCAATTAGCAAGACCAGAAGAACCAAATACATTTAGGCTCTGTCTAAATACTAAAACAAAATATGAAGACATATCAGGTACAAGTATAAATTCCCAATGATGAATGTTATCATTCTGTATATCTAAACGTGTCAATAAGATCTTTTAAAATGCAAAAAGAAAAAGATGTGAACACATCCCATATAAGTTTAGCCAATCTATTTTTCACTAATATCACAGCTTCAAAAATTTTCACTCCTCACTGGGTATAGGGGCACAAGCCTGGAATCCCAGTACTCAGGAGGCTGAGGCAGGAGGACCGCAGTGAGTTCAAGGTCAGCCTGAATTGCATGAGACTCCCAGCCAAGCACAGGGCACAAACCTGTAATGGCAGCTACCAGGGATGCTGAGGTTGAGAATTATGAGTTCAAGGTCAGCCTGAGCAACATAGTGAGACCTCATCTAAAATAAATGAAGTAAAACATACTCCTTCGCTGGCCAGTTAGCTTGAGAAAATTGGCAATCAACCCCGAAATCCTTAAGATTTCACATGTTGTCATTCCAAATGAAATATAGAGTATTTCCCTTCACTGAAAACTATTATTCCTTTGTCCATTTCATAGCATATTTAGTGTGAAAGAAAATTTTGTAGGAAATTTACAAACTATAAAGAGACTGAAATTAATGTGACAGGGCCACAAGGATTACGAAATTTTTGTTGACATTTTTCTATAATTTTATTTCTTGCTTCAGAGTACAGTTTCTCTTAACATAAATCTTATATAGTGTACACCTTTTTCATTAGGGTCCATTTTGTAACACTTTTAGTGTTCTACTTCCCCCTTGTGGTAAAAATTAGAATTTCACCATTTCTGAGCTAAAAAGCCAAGGCTTTCTTAAGCAGTAAGTTTAAATAAAAATGGACAAATTCAGCTGATCATTTCCTTAATTTCTCTATATCATCCATCACTATATCAGGTATTTTTAAACTGTGTCAAGACTTGTAGAGTTTGTTCTTTTTCATTCAGGTATATGATAGCATCTAAACAACCCATGTGAGAAGCTAGTCAATTGTTTTTCAAACAATAGTGAATTGTTTTTACAGGAAGCTTGAAACCAGACATGAAATACTGCAGACAATGCAATCATTAGTGTTGAGTATAGAGTTGCTAATCACTACACAGAAGAATTTGTGGTAGCCTTTTCACCATTTATTTTCTACCTACTGTGCTAGTTCAAAGTAAATATCATTATAGAAAAGGCCATTTAATCAAAATTTCATTATAAGATCTAAAACATACAGCTGACTTCTTCTCGATGCCAAACTAAGTGTCACCACAGCAATAAATTTCAATCACTTATCAGAATGTACTTTGGGCTGAATTACTGACATTATGGATGTGATATCAAGGCCAGAAACTGAAAACCATAAAACCCTGAAAAGGAAAAAAATAGGAGGGCTGAATATTTCAGCAACAACTTTAGCGTTCATAATACACCATGTTCTTTCTCTTCTGAGGTGTGGGTATGATTATCCGAGGAACATTATTTATATGGGTCAAATGATAACATGCTAGGACCATGCCAGGGTCTTTATCAATCCATGCAGAAAAGTGGGAGGGGCACTTGATCTAACGTTCAAGGAATCATATTTTCTTCTATTAGTGAGATTCTTAGGCAATGGCGTTTATTGAATGTTTGCTGTATTCAGGATAGCAAGCTAATTAGATACCAAGAAACCATCTTGCCCTTGAAGGCCAAGCTCAAAGGCCAGTCTCTCTAAACCTAGACAGAATTAATTCTTCTTGCTTCAGGGACTGGTAGTAGTTTATTGCTAGAAGTAGAAGCACACTTCACCCATTATTTTATAATGACTATTTTCCATCTGTCTCACCCCCACATTCTGACTTTTTTAAGAGAGGAATTATGTCTTAATCTATTACATTCTTTAATATGTAGCACAGTGCTTAGCACATAATAGGTGTTCAATAGATGTTTGTCAGCTAGGGTAATAAACTAGGGTGAACGGTATGACATAGAGTTGAAAGCATAATTATTGCTTTTGACTAGTTCACAGTTTGCCTGCAAATGCTCCTGGGTAAATTTTTTCCTCCTTTCTTCAGTTCTAAGTGTATATTGACCCATTCAGCTTTCTGTAGAATTATAAAAAGTAAGGATGTGCTTAGTCCCTCTCCTGGAGCTAAGGAGCGCCAAGAGGATACGTGCTGGCTAACTGCCCTTCAAGCTCACTTTCCAGTGGTTCCTCCCCAAAGGAACCTGACTTGCTGTGCAGCCAGGTGAAGCTTGGCCCTTTTTCTTGATTGACATATTCCCCGCCCCCTCCACAACAGACCCAAGGAAATGCCTCAAGGTAAGGCAAGGCAGAATCAGGAAGTGCTCAAAATTTTGTGGTTTTGAGGATATGAAGAAGTCTGTGTTTCAACAACGTCTTCCCCACAATTATGGTAACACAAAATCCGGCCTACACCACGGCCGCACAGCAGGAGATCAGTTGTACAGTCATGACCTGAGGATTCCTCCAAAACACCATCTGTGCTTTCAGAGTCAGGGGAGACCCCAGAGGAATCACTAGCTTGTAAGTAACACACAAGTTTCCACAGAGTAACTTTCAAAAAGTATCCACTGGGTATTGTAAAAATTATCTATTGGGAATTGTAAACAAGCTCCCAAATTTACTACAGTTCTTATTCTCAACTAAATGACAAAGGATAGCAATTTTCCTCTGGAACTAGAAGCACGCTTCACACATTATTTTGTAATTACCACATGCCCATCTGTCTCACCTTCTACATCTCTTCTCACCTTTTCTGCTGTTTTCACCTTTCTAAGCTGATCTTATTCTCGACTAAATGACAGAAGTCATAAAGGATCTTGAGAGCTCTATGGCCTTTTTATAGTCTTCAACATATCCTCGTGTCTCCAAGATCTCTGCAACTCGATGGGCCAACAATGATGAAGGTCTATGGGTTGGTGCCAGAAAATACAACCTGTGGTCCCGTGTCCTACATGCAACAAGATTACCTTTGGAAGGGAACCAGATGTTTGGGACTGCAGAGACAGAAAAAGACACACCAGGATGAATGGCAGAGGCTGAGGAAGTGACATCAACTCTTCTGGTCTCATTCAGAGACCAAGCTTAAAAGCCAAATATAACCTGAAATTATCTAGTTGGCTTCCTTTTCTGTCCACAGACAGGAAGTCTAGGGTAGTACCAAAGGGCATGAACTCAGGATTAGTCTGCCTGGGTCTGAACCCCAGAATCACTAAGTATTCAGTGCATGACCTTGGCAAGGTCAAGAAGCTCTCTGTAGCTTGGTTTCATTGTCTTTAGGAGGAAGACAGTTGTACCTATTTGTAAGGCTCATTATGAGAATTTAATAATGTAAGTTTGTAAAGAGCTTTCAACAGTGCCTGGCACATAGTAGGTGCTATTATTGAACTGTTCCATAAGATCTAAAGATTGTAGTTTGGAATAGATAATCTTTGGTAATGTTGTTCAATCAGAAATGATAGCTGGAGTTGGAACAGTGCTGGCAACGTGTACATATTCACACACCTCCAAATGTCTCTTCATTGTAAACAAGGTTCATCTATTCAGATATGTAATGAGGACCTCATTCTGTTTGTAAAGAGAAACACGAATTCCTTTGTCAAGGCTTCATAATGAGACGGCTCTGCGTTTAAAACCCCATAAGGGAATTCTCACCTTTCTGAGCTGTTGTAATACCTTGCAATTCAGATAGAATTTACTATCTGCTTTCACTCCAGATCCAGGCTTTTCACATTTTTCCCCCCAACTAGGTATCTTTATTTAAGATTATTTTCCCCAGGTGTGTTTGTGTTTGCTTTGCTCAGTTGAATCTTGTTAATTTTTTTTTCTGCCCTGCTCAAATCTCAGCTCTCTCAAGGATTTATAAACTCAGTCTGTGGTGTCCTCATCATCACTCACCCCTTGGTACTCTCCTCCCGCCAGATCACCGGGGCACAGGGACACTCACGTCCTAGTCTTGTCTCTGGGTTCTGGTCTCACATGCCTTTCTCTGGGAAATGTCACCAGCTGGTCCTCTCCCTTTTTTTTTGATTCATTTTCTCCCTCTCTTTCCTTTTCCCTTCCCTCCCCCCTCCTCTCTTTTCTGTGTCTTTTAAGAATAAAGGGAAACTTTATTACTGAAACAGGCTTTATTATCACAACATGGCTCTCCTCTCCCAGTGTATTCAGGGAAGGTACATAATTACTACAGGACATATTCAAATGAGATCATTTGTTTTGTAAATTACGGCCAAGGGCTCATCTGTCCTTGCTTACTTTTCTTCTCTGTGGTATCTAAACGAGTCAGGTTTCCACTGCTGCTTAGATTGACTCCCCATTGTTCCCCCAGGGTGTGACATCTGTTATTTTACAGTGCTTAAGTCATGTGTATGGCAGCCAGAAGTCTCCCGGAAATGGCAGGAAGGCCGGAAGCACCATACATCTGCATGAACACTGGCACTCACCCCGGTATTACCACTGCTTACCCCCTTTCACAGTGACTCTCTTTGGCACTGTGATAACCATTTTGATTTTGAAGAGTTCAGTTTTCCTTCCTGCAGTGATTCTGACAAATATTTTATATAATTGTCTGTTTGTGTGAGATGCGTGAACGGCTGTATGTTTTGTGCTCCTCTATAATTGAAATTTCCAGGAAGAGGGGTCACTGCCCAGCACATTTTCTTCTTGTGGTGCTGGCCATCCTACCTGAATAGTCTGTACAACTTCGGGCAGGACTCATTGGCAATCCCTGCTGATCTAAAATTCATAGGCCTGTGTGCTTCCTGCTGAAGGCAGCGATTTGCATTCCTGTAGTGGCTGGAAAGAGCAGGCGAGCGTTATTATCTGTTATTATTTGCTGACTACCCAGAGCGCTCCCAGTGGGGTGCCAGGACTGGGAAGGGGAAAGGTCAGCTCTTTAACATGTCCAACTACCTCAGGGTGCCTGGAAGCATCTTGGTAACACTTAATTAGCAGGTTCCAGGGTCAGAGGACTCTAGAAAGCTTCCCAACAACAACTCCCAGCCCACAGAAACTGTCATTTCACAGATGCATGAGAGGAGAGGGCTGCAGGGACAGCTGGGAATTCTCCCTGCTTCCCTGTGAAGCATGATGGTCAGCTCCGCCTCACCGAGCCCTGCTTTGTAGCACTTGAGACTAGGATGCTCCATGGGTACCACCAGCATCTGCTGGGTGCCATGCGCAAGTTTTAAATGCTACTTTCCTCACTTCCTTCTGGTGAAGGGACAGGGCTTCCATAAGTGGCATTAAAATGACCGAACAAGGCAGAAACAAGGCAGATGCTCTGGCAGGGGATGGATCTGGAAGAGAACCCAGGATGGTGAAGTCAAACTGGAACCCAGAACCTACATGTGATAAAACCTTCAAACAGAATCAAGAGAAGGTTTTATTTTTTTTCAAAATGAAAGCATAGCTTGTAGCACTAACGGCACTCTTATTCAGAACATTTCACTTTTTTTCCTAAGAACTTTTCAAATATATTTAAACAGCACAGTGCAAGGTCACAGAGTTATCTGTTTGTTTGCTTTCAGAGGATGATAGATGAATGAGCAGGTTAAAATTGGCCTTTTATGAACTATGCTATCCAAACAACACCCAGGATTTCACCAGTAAAGATGAGAGTAAAGCTTTTGGTACCAAGATGCGTCCAAATATGAACATACAAAAACAAAGCACTGGATATCTGAATGTTCAATGACAGGAAATGGCCTAGCTATAGGAATATGGTAGGATTATTACATGACTATAGAATTATGCTTTCAAAGCATCTGAGTCAGCTGTAGAAATGCTCACTGTATAATGCTCAATCAAAGAATCAGGATACTAAGCTCTGTGTCTACAGATATCTACCCTCACACAGTCACGTTAAATTGCCACTAACTTTTCCCCTAATAAGAGGGCTAATGGTGATTTTAATTCCTTCTGTATTTTGTCAACCCTTCCATGATGAGTATGTTTTACTATTAAAACCAGAAAACAAATGTTTTTAAATGCCTGGTCTGCTAGGAAGAGATAATTATCTCATCAGCAGAACATTCACTTATGTGACAGAAATCTAAGGTTTTGTAAAAACACCTTGTGTATACAATCTCTTCCATTAGGACCATGCAAGTATCCAAAATTCTCATAATTGGAGATTTATCCCAGAATATATTTTGAAAAAGCAGTATAGATTGCATATTCCTCTTTTCATTGTTTTTTAAATGAAGATGTTTTTAATATCTACTTGTTTATTATGCATTTATATATGTGTTGGGACACATATAACAGAATATAAACAATATGTTCACAGTCTTGATCTTTTTGACAGACAGCTGTGACCTCTAGTGATTGAAAGTATATGATAGTTATGGACTCTTTCCCTACAGTTGAGTCAGTAGGGGATACAATGATTACAAGTCTCCAAGGAACTTTTGCTAAGAAGATACTTATTCACAGGCATGATTAAGATCTCTTCCCTGAATATAGGGGAAATATAACTCCCAACCTGCTAGATGTCAGATATGCCCAGTTCATATCCCCTGCATATCAAAGAATTAATTCCAAGGAACAATAGAGGCAAAGAGCAAGAAAGGTTTATTGAGAGACATAGCTCCAGAGACACAGGAAGGCTCCCCAAAGTGGGTTTCCACAGAGGTCATTTCTCCAAAAGTGTTTTATAGAGCAAAATAACAAGGTAAGTGTAACATGAGTTCAACTATAATCAACCAAACTATAATCAACCAAAAAGATTACAAGCAGAGCTGCTTAGTTAACACTGATCCAAGAGGAAAGAGAAGACAGAATATATCAAGGATATATGACTGGCATCGTTAACTTAGGCTTACCTGAAACTTCTAAAACAGAAATCTTTTGGGGAAGGGATGGGTCCAGGTGTTCTGGTCACTCACCTGGATGTCTGACACATATCTGGCTTTTCTGGACTGAGTCCCATTAATAATAGTATAACCTCAAGTTTCTGTTTCCTCCTTAGGGAGGCATGCAAGCCTAGCCATTGTGACTTCATCTTGAGGCCAGACCTTCTTCAGATGCAACTCCAGCCAAGTCATGGTGTGTCCTCATTTCAGCGCTGACTTCCTTAAGGACCCGTCCAGGTCTGCCTGCTTATTAATTTCTATATAACTTAGCTATCTAATTTAATACCCTCAGTTCAGAGAAGTCCCAGTTCTCTGTTCCTTTAGGCACTGCAATTGATCTTGTATTATATTAGTGTCACCAATCTGGGCATGGTGGTGAACACCTATAATTCCAGCACTCAGGAGACTGAGGCAGGAGGATAACTGAGTTTGAGGCCAGCCTGGGCTACATAGTGAGTTAAAGGCCAACCAGAATTACATAGCAAGAACCTCGCAAAAAATATTGAGAATGGTAAGAGGAGAGATATTTTGCTTCACACTTTTCTATATTATCTGAAGAGTTTACAAAGGCAAAGGTTACCTTTGTAATATATACTATATTTTCAGCAATAAAACTTTGGAAGGATAAAATAAATTTTACATTAAAGATTTACATCTGCTTACTTTCAGACATGCACAAAAGAGTAACAGGGAGTTTGCAGAAGTATAGGAAGAACATCTATCTTTTTTTATTTTTGTTTTGTTTTTATTTGTTCTTTGTTTGGTTGGGTTTGTTTGTTTGTTTGTTTGTTTAAACTATTTTTTTTCTTGAGACAGGGTCTCACTATGTAGTGCAGGCTGGCCTCGAACCCACTTATATGGCCCAGGCTGGCCTGGAACTCATGGTGATCCTCCTGCCTCAGCCTCCCAAGTTGTGACAGTCTAAGAGTATACCACCATGCCCAGCTAAGACCTACCTTTGTATTGTAAATTTTGCAGAAAACTTAGAGTTAAGACAGAGTGGCAAACCTATGACACGTATGCTACAGTCGGCTGCTTGTATCATTGAAAGCTCTAACAGTTTCACCATCACTGGGTTGAGGCATTGAGTAATTTACATGGTAAGCAATTTAAAACAGATTTTAGGCACTTTTCCTCAGCCCTTCTCCCTACCTTTCATCCTGCATCTCTGCCTCTTTAGATATTCTCACTTTTTCCCATCATGAAAGGATTTTATGGGCGTAGTAAGGATTTATGCCCTGTGTTATTGTTTTAATGTCCACCATGAGCTTATTTATCAGTTTACCAGAAATCATCATCAAACCCTTACCCTCCAGGACCAAAGAGTTACCTGTTGGTAACTGCTGCAGACTGGGGGAGTTGAGGAGGAAGTTCCTGAGGGAGAGGAAGAATATTCCAGAAGGCAAAAATCAACCCTGGGAGCAGCCAAGCCACTAACCCTCTGGGAAGGAAGATCTGAAAAGGTGTATTGGGGTGAGTGGAAGGGGTAGTCAGGGAACACTAACACCGATCAATTACACTTCATAATTTTATTCCTTCCTAGGAGAAATACAGATACATATTCAGCAGCAGACAGGGCCACGTCCATCACAAGATTTGCTGCCAGTGATATACATCTGTCAGCTTATTTGCATCAAACAAAAGAGCTGAAACCATGATTTGTGCTCATGATAAATGGAGATGTGGAAGCCATTTGCTTTTTGCTTACTTAGGCATCACGCAGATACAAAAGACCCTGCCAGAATTTGCTTAGACAACACTGAACAGAGGGTAGGAGGGAGAAGGGAAGAGGAAATCGCTATGAAATATTGCCACTTGCATTGCAGTCCTGGAGCCATCCTTCTAAATTGTGAAATGCTCGCTGCTGCACGCAAGGAGCAGGAGGAGCCTTTTCTGATTCGAAGGCACGAGCAGGAGGCTTCGTTTGTCAGGGAAGAAAAATGCATAATTCAAAACAAAAGTCACCTGACCCTGATAACTAGAACAAATGAAGCAAAACTTCATTCTTTGGTTCAGCACAGGGAACCACTCCTGTCCCTCCCGATAGAGCGGGTCCCCCACACCCGTTTCTCACTTCCTTTTAGAGGCTCTAGTCTCTAACGAAGGAAGAGAGCTCCAGGAGGGCGGGCACAGCACTATTTGATTGCTTTCAGGTCTTAGGAAAAGTAGTACTGCTTTGCTCCTTGCTTTCTCTTCCTGGCTCTTCAAAAGGGCAAATTTAATTCCACACCCCCGTGCTGAACGATTGTAAAAGCAGTCTCGAAGTAGGCTTGCTCTTCTTTCCTGTTGTGCCCTCCTCCTCTGCAGTTTCTGTCCCGACCGACTTCCCCCCACCAAAGCCCCGTATCTCATTCCAGCAGCGAGTGCACCATAATGAGTTATCCATTATTCCAACCTGAATCTTCTGGACAAATATTTATGAACAGCCTGTGATGGATGAGAGAGTTGAGAGAGGAAAAGAGGCACCCTCCCTTATCCCCTCTGCAGTCCACAGCCCTAAGAAAGTCGGAAAATTCTGCCCCTGAAGCAACTGTAAACACTTCGCAGCTGTTTTATCTGTATGGATTTATAAAGAGAAGGTATTACATAAAAATTACCAATCTTTTCTAACAATGCTCAGTGACTCCTGGCTCAGTGACTCCTCCTTCAGCCGCTAAATAAAATGAACCAGCAGAGCAAACAGAATCTGGTGCCCATGGCAACATGCATTACTGCTTTGAACCTGTCAATCCCCCACAAGGAAATCACATTAACGGGATGGTTTTCTGCTACAAATAGCTTTTGTTTTCACGTTTTAATTACAGGGCTAGTTGTTTCTTCATTTCTAAAATCTTCAAAGATATTAGGCCAAAAAAGAAAGGTAACATTGTTTCCAAAATGTCATTAAAATTCCCAGCAGCCTTTTAGTTGGGAGAAGGGGAAGACAGGAGAGAATGCTGTCTCCATCCTCCCTACTATGTGACAGTGACAAGCCAAAGGCTTAGGCAGCTACTCTTTTAGCATTTTGCTTCTTGATTTTTTTAAAGGGTTTTGTCATCTGTGTAAAGCACCTGCCTCAGGAGAGTGTCTGGAGGCTTAGTGTCTGCAGAGCCATGGATAGCTGCTCAGGGCTATCAGTTAGTATTGCTCTGAACGCTGGGTAGGGAGCCTCAGTTTCGCCCTCAGCCCCCAAACTGCTTTTCAGTCATTATGAGCCAAGGGGGAAATATTCCTTTTTGCTATCTTTAATTGCTTAAGTATGGACCGGGTTGGAATTTTTTTTTAAGGGCACAATTAGAACAATCTCCACCCCTAAGAAACTAAGGAAATAAGTGATGGACTTCAAAGGAAATCTTGATGATGAACAAGAAAGAAATCTGAAGCCTTTCTCTAAGTTGCAGGTATTAGTACTTTTTGTTTTGATCTCAAAATAAGCCATGCGATCATGAGAGAGAGAGAGAGAGAGAGAGAGAGAATCACTCCGATGCAAAAAGAGATTTGATAAACTCAGAGATGTGGAGAACATCTCTGCAGTTCTGTCTAGATATGAATGGGAAGAGAAAACCTGTGTAAAAAATTTTAAAACTCATTTCTAGGCTGGATATACTCTGCCCACTGCTGGTGTGGCAGATTATAAAGGTAGAGCATGTTACAGGGCTCTGGGGTCCCTAGCTCTTCTTTCTGAAGAAGGAAGACCCACTGCTCAGGACCTTGTTGGTTTGCTCACTTACTTTTACAAACAATTTTATCGAGGTGTAATGGATACAAAGAATTGCACTTGTCAAATGTGTGCAATTTGATGAATTTGCACACTTGTGAATCCATGCAGCACCATCCCCACAGCTGAGGTCCTTGACCAACCCATCACCTCCCGATTTTCCTCAGGACATCGTGGACTGAGGAAGCTGGGCCGGCCTCAGCCACTTCCTAACAGCCACTGCAGCCTAACTAGGTCCTCCCAATGGGACCAGTGTGTTGGCAGTGGGGCACGCAAGCAGAAGGGAGCCGCGCCCGCTCCCCTGCACACTGGCTCTCGTGGCTTGCTCTTCTGTGCCTTTGAAGGAAACCCTGGGCAGGTGCTGTCCATTTCCTGGTCAGTCTCAGGTCCTGAGCATTTTAGGCAATTAGATATTAAAACTTCAGTGTTTATCCTGTTTTATACCCTCTCTTGGGCTAGAAACATGCCAGGAAGAAGAACGGGGGCTGGTTGCAGGTATCAGTACTCTTTCCCTTCCTTGTTCTACTTGCTAGGAGAGTCCACAGTCCTGAGGTTGGGCCAGAATGAGAGGAGAAAGAAGAGTGGGAAGGACAAGAATGTCCTCATCACCTGGATACCGTTGTCATCTTGCTTCTGGCCCTCTGGGCTGAGCAGATGGCCAAGGAGAGTGTGTGTGGACCCTGGCAGGCCTGAAGAGATGTCCCCAGGAGAGACACTAGCTCAGCGGAGTTTTTCTCTCATCCTTCATACTGGGACACCTCTCCGGCAGTGACTATTCAACCTTCTACTCAGCCACTATCTCAAGATCTGTGCGGCTCTTATCTGTGGGGTCACTTTGACCTCAGAGGTAGCTCTCCAGGAGGTAGATCCTGTCAAGACAACCCCATCCACCCCTTCCCCCACAGCGTTTTTTTACACCTAGACAACTAGTGAGGGCCCCCGCTCCAGCGCCCTGGAAATGGGATCATCCCCAGGGCAGCCCTGGTGTTTCCCCCACAGGCTGCTGGAGCCGCAGCCCTAACCATAGCCTCCCAGAGACCTTCCAATAGGCATCAGATCGGGCTCTACCACCCTCGAGCGCTAGGCGGCGCCTGCCCAGCCGTCCCAGCGGTGCTCCTGGAGCATATTTTGCTGCTGGTGGGTGTGGAGAGGCAGGACGTGGGCAACCCTGAAACTCAGAAAGGTAAACTGAGTAGGGATATGCTGAGCCCTGGACTCCAGAGGTGGGCACTGGAGCCTCGGCCGTGGCTGAATCAGACTTCATAAGGTCTCTTCATGTCTAGGCCTTTCTTTAGAAGGTGGGCTCACTGGGCACCAGTAATTTACTCCCTGCTTTGGAGGATTTTGCTTTTCTCTGAGACAACTAAAGGCTTTGTAGTTAGCACTCACTCTATTATGAAAGATTTTGTTGTTGTTTTTGTATGTTTTTACTTATTTGTTTGGTTTATTTTAGGCTTTTAATATGTCCCATGTTGCAAAAATACAACAAATAACACGGGGTCAAGGCCAAGACAGCAAGAGAAACTACAGAAGGTTGCTGGAAGGTGTAACAGATTTGCATAAGTAGCTCAGAGGCCTTCTAGGAAAACAGAAATCAAACTCCACCCTTTGGGTTGTTTTTGTGGGGGGCAGGGGGAGGAAAAAACCCAAGGAAAATAAAACAGAATAAAGTCAAACAAAATAAACCAGACTAAGTGATACAGGATTTCCAAACCTTTTGAAATCAATAATAGTTATCATGATGCCTTTGCTGTCTTCAAAAGAGCTGCAAATGTGACATTCGGACATATTAAAAATTGAACAGAACAGGGTAGAATAGAAACAAAAACAAAACAATGAATGCAACAAAGGACATCAAAACAAGCCAGTAGTAAATACATAATGGCTTCCATAACATGTCTTGATAGCTTTTAAATAGCTGCTCATGCCACCAGAGTTAACATAAACAAAACAAAAGAGAATATACCCCAACCCAAAAGAAAAAGCAAAGAAAATGATATGGTTGGGGGGGACGTGGGGAATCTCCTCCCATGGGACCTGGTTCTCTCCCTCCACAGTCTGCAGCCCTTTTTTTTAACATTCAGTCCTGGAAATCTGTGGATGGCCTTGACACTGACCACGGTCTGGAGTAGAAAAAGTCAAAAACTCCTTTAATTAGAAAAAAACCATTACCAAGAGCCTCTCGGTGGTGCACATCTATAATCCTAGCACTCAGGAGGCTGAGGCAGGAAGATCACTGGGAGTTTGAAGCCAACCTGGGCTACTTAGTGACTTAAAGGCCAGCCAGGACTACAGAGTGAGACCCTGTCTCAAAACAACAGAACAAAATTACCAAGAGAGAAGAGAAGACCCAATGAAGTAGGCCCAGCATCCAGTTAGGTAATCCTTAAGGTTATGATGTCAGCCCTTAACCTTGGGTGACTTTGGTATTTCTCAAGGTAAACAGCCAAAGACCTTGACTTTGGAGAATTGGGAAATTCACAGCTTCATTTTCCCCATGTCCCTCAGCGCTCCTGAGAAATGAATATGCAATTTAACAAAAGATTGTTTAGTAATATCTCACACAATTCTGCTACTAGAAAAGATTAATGTCCATGATCTTTGATAAATAGAAACATTAGATTTGAAACAACTCGAGATAATTGAAAGACAAAATCTATAATTCAGGCATTTGTAGGAAACTTACCAAGTAATGTCACCTGTTAAACCTGATAAAGTTTCTAGAAGGTACTAATATACATGAAAAGTGACAAGATGAAAAGTGACATGATAGAGGTGCTGTAGTTGGTTTTTTCCATCCTGTTTCTTGCCAGGAAGGTTGATTATTTATATCCTTTACCAAGGATTTTGCTTATTCCTGATCTCTTTCTCCCCCAAAATGCTATAAAGATCCTATCAAGAGCTGAGGTAGCCTAAGTAGCATTTTTAATGGAAACGGCTGGTCTACTGAGTTGTTCTACACCAGGAAAACCTCAAACACCAGACACTTAAGGAAAGATTTATATCCTTTGGTAGTAAAAGTATCATTGATGAGGGAGGGGGGAAGAACAGCCCATAAGTGAAACATTCAGGGAAATCTGACAATCTACAGACCTTTGTAGTAATGTCTGTCGCTACATGCTCTAAATTTAATGGACTTGCAATATTGAAATATTGTGAAAATATTCACAGCATGTCAGTTTGGAATGCATTTTTATCAATTACCTTCCCAGAATAGCTAACTGCCACCTGGCTGAGAGATGGATCATAATTTATACCCCTTGGAATTGTGAGATTAAGATAGTTGATGTAAAAGAACTTGGCACCATGCCTCATGAATAAAAGCTTCTCAGTAAGTATAGTACTAGATGATCTCAAACATGAATCTGAGTTTGTATAAGCAAACTAGACCCTATAAAGATGTGTTTTGATTCAAATCAGGAATGCTCAAGGAAAAGAGGCCCCAGGCAGCCAGATACAGCTATGAATCCCAGAGCTGGCCAGGGGCTGCTAATGGGGAGCCTGAGAAATTAAATAAAACACCATATCCCTTAATCATCATTAAGTTTGTGTTAATAACTTACCTCTGGTGGGCTGGGGATATACTCAGCAGCATAATGCCTGCTTGGCAAGCACAAGGTCCTGAGTTCAATTCCCAGTACCAAAAAATAAAAAACATGGTTGCAAATAAATCTACTTACCTAGTTGTACCTTTGAATAAAAAGCCTCCTTTAAAAAATAACTCACCCTCTGATCATCCCACTCACCCCTTTGATTTGCCCCCCTCTTAGTTTTATGGTCCACAGAGAAAAAGGAGGCACCAGAAAAAGGAGGCACAGGGTAACAATACAAACAGAGCAGCTGAGCACAGAAAGAAGGCGGAGAGGAATCAGTAGAATCTCGTTAATTTATGTCTCTCTGCAGTGGCCAGGCTGCACACAGCTTGAAAGCAAAGCAAGGCTTCCATCTAGTGGGGAAGCAGAGGTGTCCATTGGCATTTGCAATTTTATGAAACTCTCCTCCACCCTCTGCATTAAATTTGGCAGCTGTTCTAAAGTTATATGCCAACTAAATCATGCTTGACAATCATATTTGTTTCTGGCTATTTAATTCATTCATTTAGTCCAGTAATAGATATTAACAACATCATATTCCCTGCAGCAATGCAAACAATTACAGACATTTGTAATGTTCCAGCTTCCACTGTGTCACAAATGCTAATGCATCAGTGAAACTAAATAAAAAAAAAAATCTGTCCCTCAGGCAGTTGGCTAAATAGAATAAGGGTGATTTTATCTTCTGTCCCAGTAATCAAGGAGAAAATGAAGAATCTGACCATTCTGAGAAAACATTTTCCCCCTGGGGTAATATGTTTTTTAATTCATCTGATTAAAACAAAAGCCACATTAAAACTTCAACTCAACCGATACATAGACTGATTTTTATTAAAAATACGGTGTCACTGAAGACTGCAAAGACACTCTTTATGTTGTGATTTATCAGGGAAAATTCTCCCAGATATGTGAAACATTGTGTTTGAATCATGCAAACACAGTCAACAAATAAAACTCAGTGTCTGAGAGTTTAATCTGCAGCTTCCTGTGGCTACTCAGAGCACCTGGGAAAGCAGAAACAACTGGCAAAAATCTGAGTAGGTTTCACTAACCGGAGAGATTTTTAGCCTCATTAGTAGTGTGCTTCTGTTTAAAATGAAATTGAATTTAATGTTTCTCTATTTTTATTCTATGACAGAATCTATAGAAACTGTTACAAATCAACTTCTAATTAAAAACTTTGGGCAGTTGATAAACAGTGATTATTTTTTAATAATGTGGTACTTAAGAGTTCAGTGAGAAAATAGAAGAAACTATAAAACTGAGAATAGAATCCAAAGAAAGCTTTCGACAAACTACAAAACCAGCGGGGTTTAGAGAGTAAGGAGACTTGTTAGGATGCTAATGAAGATAAAAGAGTAACTTTCATGACGGCCTGTGCTTGAAGGATGTCCTTAAAAATAAGGATGAAAGGGGTGGGGAGGAGGGTTTGGACTTTGTTACATTCACAGAGATGGGAGAGACCATCAAGTTATCAATAAGGAAAAATATTGGATAGAAATGTGTTCTATAAATATCTTGGTGATTTTCCAAATCAAACTTAAGTCTGGTTTGGGGCTGAGGATATAGCTCAGGGGTAAATCACTTTCCCTGTATACATGAAGCCCAGGATTCAATCCCAGTACTGCAAACAAAACAAAAAACAAAACAGAAGAATCTGGCTTGGATCCCTCACCCGCCTTCAACCAGATGGGCAACGTCACCATCCTGGGAGCACATGCTCTCCCTCTGAGAAACGTACCAGGATCCTGGAACTAAATGGTTACAGCAGCTGTACACATCCTGGAAGGCCCGGTCTTAATTTTGTTTGCAACTGTCATTACTGACCCTCCTCTAGTTTCCTCACCAAGCACTGAATCTCTGCCCTCCTTGTAACACAGTATTCAGTTCTAGCTACAGCTGTAACAAATGACAGCAGTCTTGGTGGCCTAATTTATTACATCACAGTTCAGGAGGTTAGAAATCCAAATGGGCCTCACTGATCTCAAACCCAGGTATCAGATGGCTGTATCCCTTTCTAGAAGTCATAGGAGAGAACTCGTTCTCTTAGCTTTTCCACCTTTCACAGGCTGCCTGCATTCCTTAATCAGTGACTCCTTCCTCTTTCATTTCCCCTTTTTTGCTTTTGTTTGAAAAAGGGTGTCACTATGTATCCCAGCCTGGCCTCAAACTCATGGCCATCCTCCTGCCTCAGCCTATCAAGTGGTGCAATTACAGGTGTGCACCAACCCCCCTGGCTTTCCCCCATCTTTAAAGCCAGCAAGGGCAGCCCTACTTTTTCTCACAGTAACACCGTGTCTCAGGTTCTGACTCTCCTGCCTCCCTCCTTCCCCTAGACAGACCCTTGTGATCACATTAGAGAATCCGGGATACTCTCCTTGTTTCAAAGCCAGCTGATTAGCAGCCTTTATTACTCTTTTAGTAATCACAGTTTCTGGGGATCCAGATGTAGACATCTTTGGGGTGGATGATTTGCCTACCACAACCTCTATGATAGAAGCTCCATGTGTCAGTCGTCTTCTACTGCTTCCCAGGCTTTTTTTTTTTTTTAAACTGTAGGGGATACTGTAAAAATAGAAATACTTTCATAATATACTGGGACAACTGGATCTAGGACAACTGTTTGAGAAAGATCTGTTATTCATTAATCAGTCACTCTACTTCCACTGTCTCCAAAGTGCTCCCTCAATGTGCCCTGTATATTTCCATCTTAGCTAAGCTTTAGCCTCTCTTGTGTTCCTGGTTTTTTCTTTCTCTGGAGCAACCCAGTGTAACGCCTCATTCTTCCTTGTGACATTTGATTAAGTGTCCAGCCAAGTGGAAAGTGCTAGAACTCAAGTTGACTTAAGCAAATAAAAAAGTCTTTTTTTTTTTTCTCATACAACTGACAAGTTCAAGAGAAGCATTGGTTTCTGTAATAGCTGGATCCAGGGCTAACAGGCACTAAACCCCTCTATGGGGGCTCTTTTTCAAGTGCTATAAATTAACCCCTGCATCTATCAAGCTTATTTCATCTTTTCTCTTAGAACCAGCTGAAACATACTTTATAAAAATCTATCTATGAACCCATAGAGACTTCTTTACACCTACTAAAGACCAGTGACCCAGTGTGGAAATATTGTAGAAGTGCTAGAAGAGACAGAATAATTTTGTTTTTAATAAAAATTAGAGGAAATTATCAGCCTACTGCCTAGTATGGCTTGAATGTAAAATTTAAACTGCATGTTTAAGTCCTTATGCAAATCTAAACAGCTAAAAACATTAGGAAAAGGAGGTTTTGTTGTTTCAAAGATTTTTAAAAGATAAACTCATGCATCTCTATTCAGGAAAAGGGTGTCCTGTAGAGTTCACTTCCTAGTGTTTAAAGTTTCTCTCTCATCTTCCTATAACTGGTGGGCTGTATCTTAGTTTTCTAAGTATAATGCCCTGTAAAATAGTAGCTTTGGCAATTTGAACAGTGGCACTTAAACACAATGTATTTTTCTCACATTAAAGCATCTTAGAGAAAAATAATGATGGAAAAGTTACTATCAAAAGCTTCAGATTTAAAAAACATTTGGTAGATGACTAAATCAGTATTATAGAAAAAGGGAAAGCAAAGGAAGAAGAAAAAACTGGGAGAGTGGACAAGAAGGACCAGGACTGAGAAGACACAAAAGGGAGAAGAAGGAAGCAACAAAGGACACTGCAAAAAAGCAGCCAATGGAAAGCAAGAAAGTCAAGAGTTTGGTGTCTGGGACATGAAGTGTAGGAAGATTATCAAGGAGGAAACCGTTGAACTATGCATAAGAGGTCTGAGAAATTATCTGTTATCAATTTCATAATATGCAGCTGATAACCATAACAAAAAAAGTTTTGGTGGGGCTGTGAGAATGAAAACTCTTCAGAGTTTTGCTACAAAATGAACAAAAATCAGATAATAATTGGATGGAGAAGTGGAGCTAAAACAAGACTTTGTTTGACAGTGGCAAACAGGTTTGGTTGCTAGTGTGAGTGACCAAATGGAAAAAAAACAAGTAGCAAGGGAGGGGAAGACTTTCTGGAGCTGTGCCTTCCAATACCCTGCCTGATGTGATCCAGTCTGAACTGGCTAGAGGTAAACATATAAACAGAGTTTGTTGATGTCGGCAGGCTCGCAGAAAGGCTGAGAAAGCATCCTCCTGCAGGACAATGGTGAGAAAATCTGGGCCTATGTCAGGTTATATCGATTTTTTAATGAAGAGGGAAAAAAGCACAGAGTATGGATGTATGAGTGCAATTATCCTTGTACTTTTTACCATGTAGACAAAGCTTATTTTCTCCACTTTGGTATTCATAATTTTTAGGTATTTTGCAAAGGGAAAATGCAGAAGTTAACAAACACTCTCATTAACTTTAAAGAAGACCTTCAAACGCTTCAGTAAATTGCATGAATATTACAGCTCTTAAATCACAGGAGTTCCATCTTTATGACCAACATCTGGAGTTTCCTAATGTTAATAACAGAAAGACGCTAATGCTCTACACATATACTCTGCATCCTTAAGGCTTGACGGTCTTCAAATCACTCTTTCAGTAAATCTGCTCCAGTGTTCACTGTAGCTCTGTGAGGGCCATTAATGCAGCCCAGCTCATGACAAGCTTTTACAATAAAACTTAAGTTTGCCTTTCCACACAAGTTTGTTCTGTAATATGATTTGAAAGTATGTCCAGTCCAGATTTCTAACAAGCATTACACAGAATCCTTCCTTTACTTAATTGGTCCAGAGAGATGTTCCTTGGAAGAGGGTTTCTTGATCATGGATTTTAGAAATGCCTCTAACTCTGTCTCCTTCTCAGAGATGTCCAATGTGAATTAGCATATTAAAGATTCTGAGAAATCTTCAGATAAGCAGGAAACTTTTCAAACCCAGTATGTCCTATACTTTACTAAACAATTCTTATTCAAAATCAATATGAATATACTCTGCAAAGGATAGGTTTGCAGCTATTCGTTTGCAAAAACAGTATTACATTAAAAATTAGAAATATTTTATATTATCCTAATATTTAATATATTGAATGTGAAATATACTTTAGCATGTTCCATTTCCCTTACCTATTTTATTTGTATGTGGAAAATACATATATTATATTGGTGGCACACTATTTCCTTTCACACAATTGCTATATGTTTTGAATGCTACAAAATTAGAAAATAGGTCTCCTGAAGAATTTCTTATGACTAAAAAAAGTGCTTCCCTAAAGTAGATATTGCTAATATTGACCATTTTTCACCATTTTATGTGACTGTGTTCCACCCCACAGTCACATAAAGTATAAAAAATTTATAATTCCAGATCCCTCCTTAGATGACACCGTAAGACCACAGCCAGCCAATGAGCTGAAGCACTTACTTCAGCTGTAGTGCCAACACCTATGATGATGTGACCTTTTCCTCTTTTCCTTGTCAACCAAAGAAGACTTATATAGAGCTAACAGAGCAGCACAGTTAACTCATCATTTGGAAAACTATTGCCCTGGACTCAAGCAGATTGTGTGTGAATTAAAAATAAACTCTCATAATGTTAAGTCACTCAGATTTAGGATTGCTATTGGGGCTTGGATTATGTTGACTAACATACTGCTCTACCTACCCCAAAAAGAAAAAAGGATGAATGGATCATAAGCTTCCTCCTCCATGAGAAGTAAAGAAAAATGATTTTCTCCATGTTTTACATCCCAGATATATGTGAGCATATATTACTCATCTGTGTATCAGGGAATAAGGATTAGCATTATCTAGATTATAAGAATGAATATAAATAACCAAATAATATTCATTAGCAAACACTAGTCCTATTTCTAATTATGAAATACAAAAGACAAATCCTAATAACCATTTGGAAAATGCTAGAGAAAAATTCACTTAAAACAAGAAAATTATGTAAGACTTTTAAATAATTATCTGTTAATATATTTATAACTAAAATTGTGAAATGAC
Source organism: Hydrochoerus hydrochaeris (assembly GCA_004027455.1). Lineage (NCBI taxonomy): Eukaryota > Metazoa > Chordata > Mammalia > Rodentia > Hydrochaeridae > Hydrochoerus > Hydrochoerus hydrochaeris. The sequence continues at coordinate 201,834 of PVLA01002888.1, read as the reverse complement.
AATTTTATTTAAATGAATGGCCCTAATATGTATAAGCAATGAGTCATGTAATGCTTCTTCAAGTGATTATTACATGAAATTATATTTAAATAATAGGAGATTAAGTTTTAAAATGGGATAATTTAAAATGTTTGCTATACTGATGGAAACTACTAATTCTGTGAGTGGTAACTGCATGATGTGTCATCATTCAAAAAGACTCTACCAGGAGGCAACTTTTGGGATCCCAGTAACATAAATTGGTGAGAAAGACATGAGAAAAAAAAGTTTTGCAAAGCCTAGGCTAAGGGAAATACATCAGGTGTAGATTTGACTTCCTAAAGGCAGCACTAGTTTAAAATTCAAAGCCTGTATTCAAATAAATGGTGGGAATTTAAGTTTGACTATGACGGGACAAGGCAAAGTGGAGAGGGATGGGGAGAAAAATATTTGATCAGATAAATGGTTCATGATAGTCATATAAGGCTCCAACAATACAGGGGAAATAAATATAATTCCCAACGTGCTCACAGTCCAACATGCCGAGTTTGCATTCCCCAAAGTTGAAGAATGCATTCTAAGAAATGACAAGAGTTCTAATCTTCATATCCATCAGAGGGTCCATAAAGGAGAAAAGCCTGATCAGTGTTTAAAGTGTGGCAAGGGTATCGGTCATAGCTCAGCTGTTCAGATTCATCAGTCCAGATGGGAGGAAAAAAAACTTATAAATTCCATGATAAGGGACTTGATCAGAATTAGTATCTTCACAATAATCATGGAAGAGAAACCTTACAAATCTTGTTCACTTAGTTAACCACTTAAAAGAACCTTAACCTTTAAACTCAGTGCTGCTGGAAAAGAAGCTTGTGAAAAATACAATGCCAAGCAACAAAGTTTCTCTAACTCCCACTGAGAATAATTTTCTTCAAAAGGAGATCATTGGGAGGATTAATATGTTTAAAATTAAATTTTATTTTTATGTACTAAAAAAACGAGTAGGAAAATGTATAGGGAAAGGAATGGGGAATAGGAGTAGCTCCTGAGAGACAGGAGAGGTCCAGAAGGGGTTGCCAATGAGCCCACTTCTCAAAGTTTTATACAGCAAAATCACCAGGTGGATGCAACGTGGGACAAAATTATAATCAACCGATGAGCTTACAAGTATAGATGCTTAGGTAATATTGATCCAACAGAGAAGCAGGTCACATAGCAAGTGTACATGGATGATATCACTAACATTGGTGGACAATCTGTAGTCTTAGTCTTGTCTTTACTCGGTTTTAGTCTGTTAGTGGGAGAGAATTCCCTAATGAGATAATGGTTTATTTATACAAATCTCAAAAGAGTGAATCCAATAATCTTAAACTTCTATTTATTCCTTAGAGAGATATGTAAATCTGGCCATTGTGGTTTAATCTACAGTTGTGATATATTCTCTTCTGTGCAACTCCCCCAAAGGCCCTGCCCTGTCTGACATGCCTATATTTCTAGCTAATTTAGCTGTCTATAACAATATCAACTAATTCCAAGCTAAAAAGAGGAATCTTGACCTCAGTGAACAAGACCCCAATCTGTATATAGTGAACAGCACTTAGCAAATAATTTCGCTCTTTAAAGGAGTACAGAGATTGTTTACAAACCACTCAAACATAGGTAGGTAGTTTCACTTCCTACCTGAATAGTAGGCTTCCAAGGCATATAATTCAATTTTGTACTTTAGAAAATTCATAAAATATTACATAATGAAACTTTAAGATTTGTTCCAAAGAGCTGAAATCATGTTATATCTACCAATACCAAGATTCTACAGTACTTAAGATGTAGTTGGTTCCTAACTGAAACAAAAACTCTACAATTCTTCAGGAGTGCAAAGAATAATCCTTTGTTGCTCTTTTAAAAGAGGATGCTGTATTAAAAATGTTCTTTTTAAAATCTAACTAATCTTTAGGGCTGGGGATATAGCTCAGCAGCACAAGTGCCTGCCTGGCAAGTGTGAAGTCATGAGTTCGATCCCCAGTACCAAAAAAAATTTAAAAATCTAATCTCATGATGAAGAAGAAATCTTAAATAGAAATGTTCTAGATCAGTGAGGAGGTGTTTTGTTTTGTTGTTTGGTTTTGACACAAGAGCTCACTATGTAATTCAGGCTTACAAATGTAGCCCAGGCTGGCCTCAAATGCCTGGTAATCCTCCTACCTCAGCCTCCCAAGTACTGATATCACAGGCACATGAGGAGGAAGTCAATACCCACAGAGGTCAATTCTAAGGGAGCTACAAATAAACAAAGCTAGATCCCTGGTTACCATCTCCTAGAGCTGCCAGACCTCTGGACTTCTTGTGAGAGATGCAAATTGGTAAATTTGATTTCTGTTACCTGCAGCTACAGACATCCTGAAACACTAGGACCTCATTTTTTTTCTTCCTTTAAAAAATACTAGCACAGAGTGCATTCACAAACAAAAATGCAAACATTACAGATTGAAGCAAAAAACGAAATCTTACTATTATACACAGCTAAGTTATGCAGAAATATTGTGGGCAGGCAGACAGGACTGGGCCTTCCAAGGCATCAGTGGAGAAGATGAGGACATATTGTTAACTCTACACAGAGCTGCATTTGTTCAAGGCCAGGTCTCGAGACAAAGATGAAGCGACTACATCTATGTCCCCTGGGTAAGCAATGATGATGCTCTAAATAGGCATCAATCACCTGGGTCGGGGGAGCAGGGCCTTGACCCATTTTCAAAGAAAGTTCTTGTTCTTTTCATGCACACTTGCTATATGACTTGCTTCCCCATTGGATCAATATTACCTAAGCAACTATACTTTTAATCTTATTGATCATAGTTTTACCCCTCCTCAAACCTACCTCATGATTTCATACCCATGTGATCTTGCTCCACCAAACTTTGAGAAGTAGGCTCCTAGGCAAACTCCTTTCCGGTCCCCTTCTGCCTCTCATAAAAGCTGTCTTTCAATAAATGCTTCCTACTCCCAGCTAATGTTCCCTACAATTCATGAGTTTAGGGAACGCAAATTCAGCATACCAGACATCTATCCAACAGGTTGGGGGTTGTATTTCCCTTTTATCATTTAGAGGTCATATGTTATCACTACGTCACTACCTTGCCTTCTATTCCCATGCTTTAGAAGCTATGCGACTAGTGTCTGCTGTTACATTTTAAAATAATATGCTTAAATCATTAAGCTTTGACTCAGTAAATTACCTTCCATGAAAGATAGGGTGCCTCTTTCGGAGCACCCCACCCTGCTCTGGGTGTGTCCTATCTCTGATAAGCCCTTCTCACACCTTTCACTGCATTGTGAAAATTCGTGAGTCAGGGGAACCTGCACTTACTTTAAAAAGGTGGGTTAGGTTCCTCATTTCAGTGTCTGCGACCCTCAGACCCAGTCCAGTGACATTTATCTCGGCAAGCCAGAGGGGCACCTAAAAGAGACACGGAAACTGCGGAGCTCCCCACTTTGGTTTGTGTATAGGTTTTTTACAATGCAAGATTTGTGGATGACATCATACTGATGAGCGCCAGACTAAAGTTGTGCATGATGATGGGCTTTTTCAGACTATTAAAAGATGATAAAAAGGTATCATGCTTCCTTTCTCTGAGCACTCACACCCTGCTTTTGAAGGTGTCAAATCTATACCTCTAATGAATCTTTTTCAATTCTTTTTTAAAAAATGATAGAATACACTGACATTGTTTTCCTCCTTACCTTCCCATCTCTTTCCTCTTTCCATTTCCCAATGTCAGGTACAGTTTACAAAATTATTCTAATTAAAGAGCATAACTGAATCATTTACAGTTTATTTATAGGCTGGAAAACATAAACTCATTGTAAATTGATAATTAGACCCATTGATTCAAAAAATTTATAGTATGATAATATAAATAGCTTCACTACAAATTAAGTCCATAAAGAAAAATTTTCCTGGCAAAGAAAATTTCAAGTCTGAAGTTCACACTTAATTTCTAACTTTACCTCTTCAGAGTGGTATATACTGAGCTCCATGGGTCTTGTCCTCTGCTGTACCTTTTCTTACACATTGTAATTGAAACACACAGAATATGTGGTGGTAATTTTGAGTTCTTGCATTTTCAAAATACCTTTTTCTCTCAATCCTGTGTTAATATTCTACATGTTTAATTTGCAAGTTCAGAAGCATTTTCCTTCAGATCTTTGAAATTACTGCCTATTCGCTTCTGGCTAACCTCCTCTTAGGGAGACTTCTTTTGACCACATTTCCCCAAACAAATGGTGCTCCTTACTCTGCAACTCTTCCCCATAGCAACTGGACACTATACGGGCTGTGTACTGAATTGTGGGTACCACAAACAACTCTGTAAGTCACTTTTCTAAGCCAGGTGTATTCAGTGCCTCTGCCATGCTTACCCTACCTGAATCCCTGTCATCCTTCCATAATGACTCACTTTTTGATGCAGTTGGGGGTTGGGAGAGAAAAGAATCCTTTGCCTTTGCATAAAACAAGACTATCTCACCTTTTCACTGGCACTTTTTAGAAACTCTTACAAAGGTTTACAACAGAAATAAGAACAATGATTTTGTACTTATACTTATGCAAAGTAAAAAATTTAAATTCTATAATCTCAAGCATTCTGATGTATTCCCACACACCCCATAGGTGTGTAAGGGTATGCATTTGTTCTACTTGTTCCCTCACAAATAAAAAATAGGTGAGTCATTACTCAACTTCCAGAACCTGTTTGGCACCACTCATACTAGTCTATAAAGAGCAAAACTATTACTGGGCAGAATGATTTGGCCTTTAAGCTAATCATCTGACTTCTGCTCATAAATACTGTCTTATTTTAGAAATACAATTTAGTAACATTTTAATGAGTTTTCTTGGGGAAATGAAGGCACTTTTATCTAAATTATAGTCTCAAAATTTGCTTGCTCAGGGTCATTAAATGTAAGAGTCCTGAAGAAACAATGCTAGGTTATTCAAGTAGCTAGAGCAATAATTGTAAGAAAAGCACGTTGGTGAAATGCTACAAGCTTCAGAAAAACACAATGGGCTCTGATACCATGATCTGCTCCAGAGCTTGTCCACGGCTAATGGGACAAGTATTAGCATATGTGCTATCATCCTTGTTTTATGTAGATCCAAATGTTTGTAATGGCCTAAATTTCCACTCAGTATTTATTAGTCTAGTAATTGCCAAACTTTTCCTGTGGCACAATTGGATATTGTTAATGGTAATTTGCAAAAACAGTTCCACAGCCTGCCAAGTTTGGCAAACAACACTGGCACTCTACCAGAGGATTATGGCATAAATTAGCTTATTGAAAGCTCTAAGAAGCTTACTGTCAGTCTGTTCAGACTGACAGAACAAAATACCATGATCTGGGTGGCTCATTCTAAAAATTTCACTCCTCACAGTTGTGCAGGCTGAGAGGCCCACGATGAAGGCCTAAGCAGGTTTGCTGCCTGGTGAGGGCCAGCTTTCTGGTTCACAGAGCTGTCTTTTTACTCTGACCTCACAGTTTTGAAAGGGCCAGTGGTCTCTCTCTGGCTTCTTTTATAAAAGCACCAATCCCACTCAAAGGCTCATCCTATGAACTAATCACAGCCCACAGACCATAAATGACATTACCTTGGGAATAATCTCAACATCTGAATTTTGGGGGGAATGTAGAAATTCAGGCCATGCTCCCCACCTATAAAAACATACTATATTCAACAAGGTTCAAATATAACTGTATAATACAGTACTGTATTACTGTACAAGTGTACTGGAACATTTTTCTCCACAACAAAGGAACATCCTATCATATACCATACTGAAGAACAAGCTGTTGCTACACAAATGGAATCATAACTAGAACTCTAGTAAATGTGTGAAAACTTCTGTTTACAAATATTTTGTCTTTTGAAACAGGGCCTCACTATGTAGTTCAAGTTGGTCTTGAACTCTCATGTATCCCAGGCTGGCCTCGAATTCAAGAGTGATGCTCCTGCCTCAGCCTCCCAAGTGCTCTGATCACAGGCATGCATCACCACACACAGCCACAAATGTTTCTAACATAAATTTTCCAGCTAGTAATATCACAAAGGACATTTACTTTTACTGCCATAATGCTTTAAATCTACTCCAATAGGCATCGGCACACCCCCACCACCTGTTAAAAACGGTGCAATGTTATTTTGACGTTTTGCTTAAAAAAAAAAAAAAAGTACCTACCACATAACTGATAGCATCCAATTCAAGATATACACAACCTAGCTGAAGTTCTGATATGAAATTACTATTTTACCTGCAAAGAAAAAAAATGACTGTGATAGACTTCATTTGTGTAGGAGCTGTAAGGTAGCTATTTTATTTTTCACTTCTTCAAATATAGATTCCCCACTATCTTCGTACATTAAATAAGTTACTTTGTAAACATGTCGATTACTAATTCCCAATAGCGTATATGCCGAAGTACTTAAACACACCCCAGATTATTAAGTCAGTTTCTTGATATATCATTGTATCTTAAGTTTATATAATTCAGGGTAAAGAAGAAAATAAATTAGGCCTTGGAGAAAAAGGACACATGCTAATGGTATAAAAGTGATGTTCACAACGCGGCCATACACGCCTGTCTCATCTGGCAGCTTATCCCTCAATGGGACAGTCAAGCACATATCACCAGTCTTTCAAGCCAGGAGGATCATGTTAAAGACAACGCTGATTTGAGAATGAGACCCTTTTGCAAGGGTAAGGGGACTGTTTCTCATTTGTCCTGTTTAATGGGCTAGGTCTTTAGCCCAAAATAAAATCTACACCTTTTTTTTTTAAATTATCAAAGTAGTAGGTTACAAGTTTCAGGAAATAAGTAAGAACTTATACATATAAGTTCCTTAACAATTGTCAAAAGTCTGGGTATATATAGTTCAGTAGAGAAGCATTTGCTTAGCATGCATGAGTTCCTGGGGTCAATTCCCGACACTGCAAAAAGAAAATGTAAAAGTTCTCAAATTAAAATTAAGAATTACATTTTCATGCCTAGTCTCTGTTTTTCCAACCAGTTCTAGTCAGGAAAGAACTGGTGACATAATTCTTGCTCTGGAAAAATAACCATACTTAAATAAAAACCTTCAAGATACCAAAATTTGTGAAAGAAGGAATACAAGCAGCAACACAATTACCAAAACAAAAATAAAGCAACATCCTATTAAGGTTTTCAGATTACAAAAAAGTTAACTTTATGAGAAATACGGCTTATGATGAGCATATGACCTAGTACATATATATTTGCATAATAAAATTTTAACAAAATGACAACAGACACTATCAGCTTGTAAATACTTGTATTTCTCTCACTCACAAACAATGTTGCATGAGACGTTACTAGTTTAATATATATCCATAGGATTAATACTCATATGGATTATAATGTGGAAAGTGCAGAACTAAGTTTTATCTGAAAACAAAAGCACACATTTCTTAGGATTTAAAAATATTGCACATAATAAGGTTGCACAAAAATTACTGGCTGGTTTTACAAACAGAATGAGGTATTAGTCAATCTCTAGATAAAGATAAATGCAGAGGAGGAATTACACATACAAACAAACCCACACAAATTCATAGTAATACCTAGAGTGCCAACAACTAAGACAAAAATGTGAAAAGGTGTAGTTATAATTTCAACCCTATAAAATCAATCATTAGCCATGGCCTAAACATAACAATCTCTTGGCAATATTTCATAAGTTTTCTTTTTTCAGTACAATTGACCAAAAGCCATATCAACATTTTCTGTACCCAATTCTATGGCAAGATAAGGTAAATATCAAACTATCCCTTTCTAAAGCTTTCAGTGGCAATTAATCACTGAATGCTCTCCTTTGCTGACTCAATTACACACTGTCATACATATTTAACAATCCAAGTCACAGATGCTAGAGCATGCAATTTTAAATTAGCAAAGGTTTCACTGCAAAAAAAACATTCAAATTCACAAAATACCTTTTTAAGTTTAACTTATGTATCAAGCAAACTCAATCACTTTTTTCTGGTAGTAATGAAACTGGCCACACTGATGAGCCTAAGGGAAAAAACTCAGCAGAATAATATAGTTTTTTAAAGGACCTTCCCTAATCAAGAAAATAATTAGATTTTTCTCTAATACACTAGCTGAACATTGCTGAATCTGTCGAAAAAAATTAAATATATAATAGCAATATCAAATTTCTGAGTAAAATCATGCACTTGTCAAAATATTTCAGAGAAAACTTTTTCATCAAAGGTACTAAGGAAGAGTCAACCAGGTGGATTTAATAAGAACAGAAAAAGAAGGAACTACTGTCCTGAACAGTCAGTGTATGTAGTGACCATATTTCCTCTTCGCTGAGTGACAGTCCTGCAGTGCTTGCTAGATCCATGAAATCTATTTTCAGTCTGTACTGTGTGCTGATTGGTGGAGTCAAAGCCACTAAAAGAAAACACTTTCTCCATATCTTCAAACATGTCATCAAACAATCCACCTCCAAAAGAAAACTCCTGGAAATGATGCCGCTGTCTACTAGAACCATCTTGCCGTGTCTGGAAGTGATTTTCAAAATGCTTCTTAGATCGAGTATTTTGGTTTTGACCAAAAAAACTAAAGTCTTTAAATAAGTCATCAAAATTGAAATTAAAGGACTGCTTAAAAGGACTTTCACTACCTCTCTGTCCTTTACCACTAGTGAAAGCACCGTGTCCCAGTGTATCATACTCCTTTCGCCTACTCGAATCTGAGAGTGTTTCATATGCTGAAAGAGATAAAAATACTTTAGTAACTAAAAATATTCAAAATTACATATATCAAACCTCCTAAAACATTTGACTTCATTCAATTCTACATTTTAGGGAAGGATTTCAAATAAGTAAAAGGAAAATACTACAAAGTTCCTGAAAAAGGAAAGCACTTCATCTTAACTCACCATTTTATTATTAGTTAGCACATTGATACCTCTAATAAACACCCAGAAAGTACAAAGGAATGCAACTATTACCACAAATAAATACAATAACAGCAATTACAGAGTTCTTTAATCTTTATAATATTTGTGTGAAACTATTACCTGTATTAAAGAATTAAATGATCAAATGCTGTATAATCAATTAATAGGAATTAAGATTTTACCCTCACTAGTTGAAGTAAATGTGTAATTCCAACTTCCTGGTCAATTATGAATGGTCAGGTGCAATTCAATGTAGAACTACCTTAGCAGTCTAGAGTCAAAATGTGTTACATACTTTCCCTTTAAGTTACACTTGTGGTTTGAAATATAGAACAAATGAATAAGAAAATTTTAGAATCTATTTTTTTATATTTAATCTGAGTAAAATCGTTTCATAATTGGTAAGAAATTTTGTGTAGCTAAATTCCTTTTTACACAGAAACAATGGTTATTTCATTAATAACAGAATGAAATCATGTATTCTCAACATTTTTAGATTCATTCATTCATTCATTAAACAAGAAAATAATTTCATTATGTCACTGTAAGTAAATCCCCCATCTTCTCATATCCACAAAACCAGTCTCCTGACTATTAATACTCAAGAGGCATCAGAAAGAATTATTTACCTTCTGCAATCTCTCGGAACTTTGCTTCAGCATCAGGGCTCTTATTTTTGTCAGGGTGATACTTCATGGCTAATTTGTGAAAGGCTTTCTTGATTTGTCGCTCTGATGCTGATTTTGGCACACCTAAGATGTCATAGTAGCTTTTTGAGGCCAGAATTAATTCTGTTATCATTAAAATGCAAATTGCAAAGATGAAGACTGACTGGGGAGTAGCCATTTTCTAATATCCTAAAAGAAACAAAAAAAGTTTAAGGAATTAATCTTAAGACTTTCTTTTTTTAAAACAAACCTAATAAACCTTTGAGGATATGAGGTTAAAAAACAGTTACAACCACAGTTACATGTCTGTAACCCTAGCACTTGGGAGAATGAGGAAAGATTACTGCGTGGAGGCCAGCCTGGGCTACAAAGAAAGTTCAAGTTCAGCCTGATCTACATGGTGAGAACCTGTTTCAAAAAACAGAACCAAAGAACCTCCACACTGAGTGAAGCATGTAGTATCCTGCATATATCCTACTATATTGTCAGTATTAGCACTTGTTTTCCTTTTCTTCTTTTTTTTTGTGGGGGGCAGGGGATTAAAACAGGGTCTTGCTAGGTAGCCTACGCTGGTATGGATCTTGCAGCCATCCTCCTGACTTGGCCTCCACTTAGCAATCATAATTAAGGTTTTCTAACTGAAACCTGGTTTAACTGAAATGAAAACTGAACTGGTGCTTTCTCAAAGAAGAAAGATTTCTATTAATTTAGACCTCTTGGACTACTAAAGTAATGCATTTTTTCCCCTGAAAAGCTAAATGTATTACCCTTACAAAATATTTTCGTGTTTGTTCTTTGAGGCAGGGTCTAGGTCTGTAGTACAAGCTGACCCTGAACTCCCCACCATCCTCCTGCCCAGGATCCCTCCTGCCTGCTAAAAAATGTGCACCACCAAGCCTGGCTACAGAAAATGAGTTCTTGAAAGGATTAAACAACAAAAGAAAGGAAAACTACACTTAAAATATTACTTAGATTTTTTTCAACTGTGTTTGCTTATAATGGAGTCTTCAATATTTGTCAAAAACCAGTTGGTGAAAATTGTGCCTTTTGTGTGTTTGCCCAACTTATTTTGTGGAAAGCCAAAGCCAATAAACATGTTTCTCGGTTTGGCTGAATGCTATTTGCTCTTAAGAAGGTTAAAACAATTTAGAGCTATAAAATCTGCATAAATATAAGACTTGAAAACCAGTAAGTATGAATAAATAAGATCTGCTTTAAACTCACAATAGAATTTAAATCAGGCGTGGTGATCCACGTAATCCCAGCACTCAGAAGGCTGAGTTAAGAAGATGCAGTTCGAGGGCAATGTGAGCTACACAGTGAATTCAAACCTAGCCTGAGTTACACAGTCTTTAAAAAAATTACGATTTCTACTAAGGCTGACAGAAAAAAATTTTTTTGTACTTTAGAGAAGTTGATTCATACTTTCAAACTTCTCAGTACTGTACTGAAAGTACTTCTTATCTATAAGTCTGTTTTAATTTCGAGTTGAACTTGAACCCTTGATACTACGTATTTAATGAAATGAAGGCTAACCCTGTTCTGAAATGAAGGAGTGACCCTGTTTTTTAATACTGCACCTCAGGAGTCCTCAGAGTCCTAACTTATGATGCCACAGGCTGACGAAAAGGCACTAGGGTTTGGGGAAACTGCCTTTCTCTCCTGTGGGATTTTCTGACAGTAATTAGTAGATGGATTTTTTTTTCTTTCCCAGAGAGTTACTCATAGTTGACGATACCAAGGGTCAAATGCAACCTCCTCCTGGTTTAAAGAACACAAATGGAGAGTGTTAAGGGCAGCCGTGGCAGGTCGTTCCCCATCAAAGGGCGGGTCTACACGCGACAGGAGCCTCCTGGAGGAATAAACCCTACTGCCAAGGTTTCAGGATGAAAGCCCACTTTTTAGAAGTCCAACTTTCCTCTGAACCTGGCTTCTCGTATGCAGGCAGGACCCGCCGGACGGCGGCTTGGGTCCCCTTCCCGAGAGACGCGCACATCAAGGCGCCCGGCCCGCGGGTCCGGGCCACCGCCCGAGCTCCCCTGCGCCCCACACGGCTAAGTCCCAACCCGACCTCAAAATCACTGCCCCGCGTCCGGCTATCTCTCCCCGCGCCCCGCGTCAAGGCACGGGGCCGAAAGCCTCGCGGAGACCGCAAAGGACACCAACGCCAAGTCGGCCCACAGACAAAGGCCGCGGGAGCAGTGACTCCCCGAACCCCATTCTCCGCCAACGGTCCCGGCCTCGCCCGCGCCGCTCCCTCCGGGCGCGGCTCTAACTCCACTGAGCGGGGGCACCGGCCGCCTCCGGCCGCTCGCTAGGGCCCTGACTCCTCACCCTGGCCTCCGCAGACTCTACGGGCCGTCGCGCGCCCTGCTGCAGCTTCCACGGTGACCTAGCGCTCCAGCTCTGGCGCGGAGACTGCTTCCCTTCACTGCCGGCTCCCTACCGACGGGCGTTTAGCCTCAGGCGCCACCGCCTCGGGAGATGACCTACACGAAACGCTTTCCCATTGGCTCTCACCTCCCACCTGACCTTGGCGCCCTACGCGCACGTGGAAAACTGTTGTCGCCGTTCTGCCCGCGCGTCACTTCCGGCCCCACCACCAAAGGGGCGGTGCTAACGCCAGCGGAGGCGGAAGTCAGACGCTACTTCCGGCGTCCGTCCTCTGGGCGGGATTCCAGCGCAGGCGGGGTTGCTCCTGTGGCTGAGACGTGCGGCCCCGCCTCAGCGAGGAGGGCTCTGTGACGCCTGGTTGTCCCGGGTCCTTACCTAAGTGATGCCCCGCTATTGCGCAGCCACTTGCTGTAAAAACCGCCGGGGACGAAACAATAAAGACCGGAAACTGAGCTTTTACCCGTAAGTTGTTCCCTAGGCAGAGGCCTACTTACAGGTGTCTCCTGTCAGGCCTGGAAACCAGCCCTGTGCTCCTGGAGTCTGACCGCGGCTCAGGACACCAGGCCTTAGGTTTTGTGTGTCTCTAGTCGCTGGGCTATTGGCCAGGCACAGGTGCCTGTTCGAGTTTTAGCAGAGTTAGTAGTTTCCGCCGTGCTGGTGATTTCCAGAGCTTTTCACTCACCCCACTTGACCTCATTTCATCGAATGACATTAACCAACGTTTAGGTTAAAACTCCCTCAAACCTGCCAATTAGGAAGGTGCACTCGTAAGTTCCATGCTTTGTCGCGTAGGAATACTTTCGTTGCACTTTTCTCCTGAGCAAATCGAAGCCAGGAAGATCGAATCACTGACGACCGACCTTGAAAGTTTTGTGTCACAGCTAAAATTATCACCCGTGTCCCGTTCAGAGGTGTAGTTAGCCTTCACTAGTGTAAAAAACGATGCGATTCGGAGTGACTAGGCCCACGAAATACTTCCATGAAATTACAGGAGTACTGATATTTATGCAGAAGAACAAGGAAGTGGTGTTATATAATACTTAAAGAGCCCGCGCTCCAAGACTACACCAGCTTCAAATCCTTGTTCCATTATTTTGTTTCTGAGTGAAAAATATTTAGGCTCTCGGTGCTTCGTATTTTTCATACGTCAACAAGAGATGTTAGTAGAACTTACTTTGAGCTTACTGTTTGAAGAGATAAAGCAGTACTGACTGGAGGTGCGTGCTTAATGTATATGAAAAACCTGAGGAGGAAAAAATACTTAAAATACGCCAATGTTTTTTCTTGTTCTTTAAAATAATTTCACTTAGAATTAGACTGGTTGTCTTTGACTTTCTTTAAATATTTACTAGTAACATTGTGAATCCAGTTTTACTTTAAACCTGAAGCTGTCATTCACTAATGGTTCAGCAGCTGTCCATTATCCTACATGGTTGGGGGAGGAGCTTTAGCCCTAAATAATTCACACTATATGGCAGTGTTTCAAGGGATTCTCCTTGAATCCCTTTCACAAGATAGATTTTTGGGAAGAAATAGGCAATAGGTAAGTATATGCTATTACATTAATGGTTGTAGCTCTATATAGCTACTAACTTAAATATATTCCAAGCAGTTTCTTAAAACATTCATCTGTTGAGGAAATAGTGTAATGTATTTACCAACAAGGATATTCACAAAGTATAATTTTTTATGGTAGGATAATTTAGCATATAGGTAAAATGAAATTTGCAAATCACATTCTTATGTATGAATTTGTATTTAAAAAGCATTATTATAAAAGGTATAGTCTCATTTTATATTTACCAAGGAGTCTAATGCTTTCTGTTTTTAAGTGAAGATGCTGTTTTTATGATGAAAATTTCCAATGATGGATCATTTGATTTTTCCACATAATAGTATCAGTGGTAAAAATTATTTGCTACATATCACCCCAACTCCTTTCCCTACAATCTTACATACTTTACAAAATTTAGGGAGAAAATACTACTTACTGCAAGCATAAACTAAAAGTTTGAAATGGGAGGCAATGTATAACAGTTACAATTTTGTATGAGAGATTTGATAGGAAATTATAGTGCTATGTAACAAAAATAGAACACAAGCCACGTAAGTAATTTCAAATTTTCCACTAGTCCTTAAAAGTAAAAAGGAAACATGTGAACTTAATTTTAATGTGTTTTTTTAATTTAGCACTATACAACCCCCTAAAAATGGGGAATTATGTAATATATGTGTTCAACTGTATTCTTTGAACAATCATCAAATGAAATATAAATCACAATCAACAGGTATTTGGTTGGTTTTTTTTGTTTTGTTTTGTTTTGTTTTTGAGACAAGGTCTTACTATGTAGTCCAAACTGGTCTTGAACTCTATGTAGGCCAGTCTGGTTTCAAACTCATGCGATCCTCCTGCCTCAACCTCCCAAGTGCTGGAATTACAGGCATGTAGTATACTTTAAATCAAATTTATTTCTAGAGTTAAGAAATTTTTTCTACCAGATTATGCCATTAGTCCAATTTTATATAAATACATAATACTACATTGCAGTGTGCTAGAGCCACCTTTAAATCCAAGTTGTTGTCAATATAGGAACAAAATACAGTGAGAACAGTCTTGCCTTTGTCTTTTATATTTGCTTTGCTTCTGGTAAAACATAAGTCTATTCTTTTTAACATGTTTATTTATTTTCTTGCTTCAAAATTCCTTTTTTAGAACTTTAGAGTTCCTAGTCTGATGTTTACAGAAGTCAAGAAATACTAGACTGTGTTACATGTAGGTGGAATTGAAGCTGATGCCAATGAGAATGGAATATTAGTAATTTTTTAACTATTTTATTCAGTTAAACCATTTGTTTGAATTAATGTTTCCTTATATTAAAAATATTAGAATCAATAGCCTAAAGCTTAATGCTGTTTAAAATTATAAACAATAAACTATTTCACTTGTGGAATTAGTATGAAATACATTTGAGTGAGAATCTAATTTATACAAACTCTTTTCTACTTCTGTTTCCTACTTCTGTTTGTTATACAACAAAATAAAAGTGGAACATGATCCATAAAAAGGAATGGATTTTATCTTGTGCAGGAATATATATTTCACTTGAAAGATGATGAACTATATATTTTATGAGCTGATCTCAGACAGAATCACTGGCTAAGTATCGTATCTTAGCCTTCTTTAGAGGTGATAGGGGTAGTTCTCATGAAGATGCTCTTATTTGATAAAGATAGCTGCTTTGCCTTTGTAACACTTGACAAATAAAACACTGCCTGGCATGTGGCAAAATTATAAAAAACATAGTAAAGTTTTTCTTTATTTTTATTTTCAGGTTTCCTCTACATGACAAAGAAAGACTTGAAAAGTGGTTAAAGAATATGAAACGAGATTCTTGGGTTCCCAGTAAATACCAGTTCCTGTGTAGTGATCATTTTACTCCTGATTCTCTTGACATCAGATGGGGTATTCGTTATTTAAAACAAACTGCAATTCCAACAATATTTTCTTTGCCTGAAGACTGTCAGGTATTGGAGTTAGAGGGGGGAGGGTTAGGTTGAACAGGGTGGCACATTTTAAGGGCAGATTACAAGGTGGTAGGCGATGAGGTAGAGTAAGCAGGCAAGATAAAATTTGAGCAAACATATTGAGACTAAAGAACACTAATTTTTGCTGTTGCTTAAAGTTGATAACTTTTATCAAATTTGAACTGTTGTGAAACAGTTTAAGAGAATCAGAAGGTAGCACATTATGTATTAAAAATTAACATAAATTAAAGAGGTAAGTTTTTTTAACTAGTCATTTGAATGATCTGAAATGTTTTTGTCATATTAACAGGCTGCATGTTTTTTAAAAAACATTAAGATATATTTGTTATATACATAGAATTTTTTTTTTAGCTAAATAAATTTGCTGGCCAAAATACTGCTCAAAATTATAATTGAACAGTCAGGACTAACAAGAGAATAAGCTGATAAGAGCGTCTTTTTTAGAATTTGAAAATATTATTTTCCAGGGAAAGGACCCTTCCAAAAAGAAATCTCAGAAGAAAAAATTGGAAGATGAGACCAAATTATGTCTAAAAGCCAACTCAGAAAAATCATTTACATTAAATGAGGCAAAGAAAAATACAGTTAACACAGATGTGCTTCCTGAACATGCAGAATTACTTGATTCATATGTCATGGTGAATCCACCAGCTCCAAAAACAGGAGGTATGCAAAATAACATATTAACTCTTAATCTAATTAAACAAGATACCAAAAAACCACAATCTACCTTGAAAACATCAGTCAACCAAGATTTAAGTGGAGGTGGTTTTCACACATCTTTTGAGAATCAAAATTCTACAACTATTACTTTGACAACTTCAAATGCAGAAGGTATTCAGCAGCCTTTGGAAACCCAGGAAGTGCTTGAAATAACTACCAATCATCTTAATCCAAATCTTACAAATAGTTCCATGGAAATTTGTTCACAGGAAAATCCATTCTTATTCAGCACAATCAACCCAGCAGTTGAAGAATTAAGCACAAACAAAGAGTCTCTTATTGCCATTTTTGTACCGGCAGAAAATTCAAAACCTGTTGTTAATTCTTTTATACCAATCCAAAAAGAAATCATGGAAATGGAAGACATAGATATTGAAGACTCCGTATATAAGGATGTAGATCATGGGGTAGAAGTCTTACAAATTGATCATTCTTACTGCAGACAAGACATAAATAAGGAACATTTATGGCAAAAAGTTTCTAAGCTACATTCAAAGATAACACTGCTTGAACTACAGGAACAAAAAACTCTGGGTAGGTTAAAGTCTTTAGAAGCACTCGTTAGCCAGCTAAAACAGGAAAACTGGCTATCTGAAGAAAATGTCAAAATTATAGAAAACCATTTTACAACATATGAAGTCACTATGATATAAAGAGGTTTATAATTTAAAGAATTATATGTAGTGGAAATTTTCCTGTATAAAGTTCTCATTTTAATGAAGCTACAAAAGTACTCTAATATCATGAACTGTATCTTATTCTGAAAATGCACATTAATAACACTAAAGTTTGAGAGTTATTGGACTGAAATAAGTAGTTTTATTACTTGATAATTTCCCAATAAATTTAAAATACTAGTGAATAAATAATAGAATTTGATCATAAGATAAAAGAATTAAAATATGGTTGAAACAGCCCAGAATATTATCAGTTTTGGTTTCACCACTGATATAAGCACTTTATTTATTATGATTGAATCTCCATCCCTCATTTGTAAAACAGGGGCATTTATGGGATTTTTTTTGTTTGTTTTTAAGTCAAGGTCTCACTATGTAGTCCTGGCTGATCTTAAACTCACTATGTAGCCCACCCTGGCCTCCAACCACAGTAATCTTCCTACTCAGCCTCCCAAATGCTGCTACTACAGGCATGTACCACCACACCCAGCAAATAATGTGCTTTTTGTGTCTTGAAATTTCTGTTTTGTTTTGTTTTGGAAACAAGGTTTCCCTGTGTAGTTTAGACTGGCCTTGAACTCATTATGTAACCCAGGCTGGTTTCAAATTCCTGGCAATGCTGCTGCCTCAGGCTCTGAAGTGCTGGGATTATAGACGTGTATCACCACACCTAGCTTTATTCTCTTTCTATTAAAATACTTTCATTAGAACAGTTTTCTTTTTTTAACTTTATGTTCTTTATTAGTACATATTTGTCATACATATTGATCATGTTCTGTATAGAACAGGTTTTCTGTAAGAAAACATACTTACAAAATAGTAGAAGTGGGATAGGATTTAGATTAGAGTATCCTCAATGTTTATTTAATTTTATATTTCTTCAATTTTTGGTGTATAATTATATGTAATGTATAGCAAAATACTGGTATAATTTTATTTCACTTGAGTTCAACTCATAAGAGAGGTACTTTAAACTTGAAAGAATATGTATTTCAGTACTTTATATATAGTTGACCATAACACATAGCTATTTAAGTTTAACATTATAAAATTATAAACCAAAAGTTCTAGTGAAATTCATTTTAAATGCTTACAACTATATTTTAGAAATCAGTTTATTTCTTTATAGATGTAGCTTTTAAAGTATATGCCTGCATTTTATAAATTCAAAATATTACAAATTCTCATGTATATTTTATTAAAATTTATGAGCAAAAACTTACAGATAAGTGGTGATAACTTATGAAGACAGTTATTCTCTTAGAAAAAAATGTAAATACTATTAATATCTGCATGAATTTAAGAAAAATAAATGTAAAACAGACTTGTAACACAAATGTGAAAAATTGATGTTATATAAGTTCCCCAAAACTTGGTAGCCAGTAAAATATATTGTGTTGAGCAAGTTCTTATCATTTGATTCTTAATTTCTTCATGTGTTAAATGAAAAATGCTATTCTGTGTCTTAATGCTATTGCAAATTTTATAGGTTAACAAACAGTTTTTGAACCTGGAAAATAGGAGGTGCTCAATAAGCATTAGTTAATTCTGAATGCAAATAATTATTTTGTAGATGCATAGCAATTATTTTTTACATATCTGTTTCTTCCAGTGAATAAAAAGTAATATTATTTTGACAGTATGTCAGCTAATTTTAAAATGATTAGTGGTGTCTTTATAAGGTGACCATGGGAGAGGGATGACTTTTAACTATTCTCATGTTGCATTTTGCTATTACTTAAATAACACCAATGAAAAGATGATAACCTTAAGCCACTGTAACATAATGTTTCAACTCAGTTTTTAGCACTGTACATATTAATTTTGTGTGTTTAAATTTAGGTTTTCCAAGTATAATTTATATACCTGACTGTATTTTTGTTAAACTTGATAAATCTAAGTAAAAGGTATTTTCTTTGATTTTGTATAATCAGTTAAGGATGTTCTTAACCTAACTCAGTTAACCTCAAGATTACATACTATGTTGGTTACTTTTCTCTTATTGCTGAGACAAAATACTTGACACCTAAAATGATGGAAAGGAAAGGTTTATTTAGCTCGCAGTTTGTGAAGGTTTCAGTCTGTAAGCAGCTGGCTCCAAGGCCAGGTGTCATGGCAGAGGAGCAACAGTTCACTACAATGGCATATACCAAAAGCAACAAGAGCTAAAAGGGAGGAGTGCAAAGAGAAGACTCTTTCCCTTATATGTAGGCTACACCCACTTGGGTGTAGTACTCACCCATAATCCCAGCATTGGACCATGAATCAATTACAGACTCTAGAGGCCCGCCCCCATGACTGCATGAGGCATTGAGGAGACATCCAGACACAAACCATAACACATATAGATCCTGGCCTGCTTTGTTTCTAATTTGGACTACTACAGGAATCTGTTAGATAATCTTAGCTTTTTTAGTCTTTCCCTTCTGCATTATCCTAGATTTTGCCATCAGCTTTTTTACCTAAACGACAGATCTAACTCTTATCACCACCTACCATTTAACTTTTGTAGCTCAGGTATCTCAAATTACTCTCTAGTATGTTTAAAATAAAGGCAAATTGTTACTATTGTCTCTGTCATCCTCTATAATTATGTTTAGCCTGTGTTTTACACTGGATTTCTTAGCATGTCCCAAAGACTCAGACATCTGTCCCTCTGTTTACAGCTTATTTTATTCTCTGAACTGAACCAATATGTCAAAATTATACTTCCAACATTGGTAGAATTTTATCCCTATTTTCCAGTCAAAATTGTTTCTTTTGTGACCTACTGTACTTTTAGAGCACTATAACACCATCTGTTACATTTTATATGTCATGATAGTATCTATGTTACCTCTGACTAGATTGTAAATTCTTTTACCTATATGCTGTTCAGTAGTGTGACCTTGCAGCCTTTTAAGAGATGGAGTTATTTCTCTTCCTGCATGGCTTCCTGAGTGATTTGACCACGATAAAGTGACTACCAATTCCAATCTTGGCCCTTAAAGTGGCCTGGTGCCCTTTCCTCTTTAGAGTACTTCTCTTAGGTTCCATGGTTACCTAGAAATCATATTGGAAAATCTCATACTACCTGTACAGGCTCTGAAGAAAGACATCGGACATGAGTAAAGATGCTGTGTTGGAAACATCCTCAAGATCCAGCCGCTTGCTCAAATAATTAAATACAGCATTGGCATATTACCCAGCAGATCTACCCCTAGGTAATACACCTTAGAGAAATGCAAACTTATGTCTGCACAGAAGTTTGTACACAAATTTTATAGCAGGATTATTCTTAGCATCCAAAAAATGAAATAACCCAAGTTCCCATCAATCGATGAATCAGGAAACAATGTGACATATCCATACAGTGGAGTATTTATTTGGCCCTTCAAAAAAGGATGTTCTCAAACTTCAACAAGGATGAATCTGGATGTAAAAGACCACATACTTCATTTATATGGATTGTTCAGAATAGGCAAGCTCCATAGAGTAAGATTAGTGGTTCCCAGAGAAAGATGAGAAGTGTTTGCTTGATGGGTATGGTGCTGCTTTGAGGGTGTTGAAATGTTCTGGAAGTACATTAAGTTTGCACAACTTAGTGAATATATTATAAAACTTGAATTGTATACTTTTTTGTTTTTGGTGCCGGGAATTGAACTCACAGCCTTGTATATATGATAAATTTTACAGTATGTAATAAAGTATATATATAAAAAGACTCAGCTGCTGTAGATAATACCAGATGTCACAGAAACACATCATTTATCTGAGTACTTTTAAGAGTCCTTAAATTGTGACCAAAATATTTGCTTTAAGCTAAAGTTTTGAGATGAGAAGCAGCAGATAACCAAAACCACCCCTTCTCTGTTTGCTTTATTCTTTCTCTGATGTAGTCATTCTGTAAAACCTTCAACAATATTGCTTTTTCCTCTGTTCTTACTTACCTGAACCCCGGTTCCTGGTTGAACTCAAAACCCACTTTCCCAAATATTAGGAGCTGGAGAAATTGATACAAGTAGATTGACCTTGAGTGGGCCCAGTGGTGTCATTGCCTTTCTCTAGGAAGTTCATAACCCTACTTAAATTCTCCCACACACTCCTCTTGCCTTCCTCCTCTTCCCCTTCCTACTATTCCAAACAGAATCTCATAACATGCTTCATTGAGAAAATAAAACACTTAACTACAGACTCACTACCATCCCAAAACATTTTGCAGCTTTAATCTCCAATATGTATTTGGAGATGGGACGGTTAGGAATTTAAGGTAAATGAGGTTAGATGAGAGGAGCCCTAATATGATGATAGATTAGGCACTTACAAGAAGAGATGCCATAGAGCTGTTCTCTGTCCTATGTGAGAACACAGCAAGAAGGCAGCCATCCACAACCGGGAAGAATTCCCTCATGAGAAACTAACTGCCTCTGTGATCTCAGACTTCTAGCTTCCAGATTGGGGAGAAAATTTTCCGCTGTTTAAGCCATTCAGTCTATGGTATTTTTTTGTACCAGCCCAAACTAAGCCACCTTTGTAACCTAAAATGATGTATTAGTTTGAATAAAATAAATCTACATGCATCAAAATATTGTCATTCATAGTGTATTTCTGAGAACCTTAAGAACAATCCATCACTATTCTGTTACCAACATATAAGTGGTTTGGTTCCAAATCTCCAAAGTTTAGATATTAAATAGTATAGTAGCGTTAAAAAACTCTGTTGTCTAATATAAACCTTTGTTCTATTGTTAGTGAGTTTATTGACTTACTGCCCCTCTCCATGAATCCTGCATCTTCTAGTAATAGAAACTTTCTTCTCTTATTAGTGAAAACTCATTCTTTGAAAGAGACTTTCTTTTTCAAGCTTCCATTCTGTTTTTCACTCCCTCTACCACACATGCTTATGCCAAGTTGTTGACTCTACCTTGTGTATCTGTTCTGTTCAATTTGTTGAAGTGTTAGCTTTTTAACTGTCCCTCTTCAGCATTGTAATGCAGAACTGTATTTTTGCCAGTATTATACATATTTTAAAAGAGTTTGGTTGCATATATTAAACATGAAAATATGGTGACATTCACTTTAGAAACTAGAACTGATGGATCCTAGAAGGTATGCACTTTCAATGTTTTATTTTAACAAATCTACAAATTATTTTGGGTGAACTTTCCACATACTATTCGTTTTTTATGACTTCTTTTGACTACATTGCCTAGGAGAATTAAAATACTGAAACTACTTTTTTTTGTTTGTTTGTTTTGTTGTTTTTAGGTACTGGGGATCGAACTCAACCTCGTGCTAGCCAGGCAGAGGCTTACACCACTCACTAAATCCCTAGCCCAGTGGAACACTTTTTTATTCCATGATATCTGTACAGACACTACCAATTAACACATTTTTTATTTTTGTTTATTCAAAACATTCTATTGTTTTAAGAGAAAATATATGACAAAAAATAAGAAAATGTACCTAAAACTGTAAGTAGTCCATAAAAGGGTGGGAAGTTTTTATGCATTGATGAAGTAGACTATTTAAAGATGTGCTGGGTTGAAAACAGATTTTGCCCATAAAGCAGTATTTTTGTCTTTACAAATGACTTAAATATGATTATTTTCATCTTAGCCATTGATGCTTTTGCAGTTTTTTTTTTTTTCTTTTGAAACATGACTTTGGGAGTATTGCTTCCCTTTCAATTTCATTAGAGTTTGAAAAGTAGCATCATTAGGTATTCTGTGAATCACTTGTAGAATTCAGCAGTGAATCTCTCAGGGCCTGGACTTTTCTTTCTTGGTAGGTTTTTAATTATATTTTCAATTTCATGATCTGAATTTCTGCAGGATTTATTATGATCTCACTGTTCATTCTTAACTGTATGGATTTGAATGTTGTTAGTTTTAAGGGGGTTGGTTTTGGTTTTGGTTTTGGTTTTTTGAAGCAGATTCTCACTATGCAATGCAAGCTGGGCTTGAACTATTTTTTATTTGTTTCTTTTATTTTGTTTTTTAACTTTCTTTCATAGCTGAGGCTGCCCTTGAACTCATGGCAATCCTCTTGCTTTGGCCTCCCAAATTCTGGGATTACAGGCATGTACCACCCAAGTCAGCTCAATTTGAGTTTTTTCTTTCCTTTTGTTTGATAAGGTTGGCTAAGGTTTTATCAATTTTATTTACTCTTTCAAAAAACCAGATAAGGTTTCTGCATTTTATTTAATCATTCACAGAGCAAACTGTTTGATTCATTGATTTTTTTGTATTTTCTTAGTTTCCATTGCATTAATTTCTACTCAATTTTTATAATTTCTTCCTTCATATGGGCTTTGGGTTTGACTTGTTCTTTTTCTAGAAACTTGAGTTTTAATAGTACATTTATTTAAGCTCACTCTTTTTCCTATATAGATGTTCTCTGTTACATTTTTTATTGGATTGGGTTATTTAGAATTTTTATATCTTCTTGATTCAACTTTAGTAATTCATATGTATCTAAGAATTTATCCATTTCTTCATTTTCCATCTTATTTAGTAAAATTTCTTGAGGTAGGTATTGATGATCTTCTGTAACACCACAGGATCTGTTGTGATTTCACTCACTATTCACTCCTGATTGCATGAATTTGAGTCTTTTCATTCCTTTTTTTTTAAAGCTTGGCTAAGGTTTTATCAATTTTATTTACTCTTTCAAAAAACCAACTATTTGATTAATTGATTGTTTTGTTAGTCTTCATTGCATTAATTTTTCTCTGATTTGTAGAATTTCTTTACTTGTATGAGTTTTGGGCTTGAATTGTTCTTTTTGTAGAAGTTTGAGGTTCAACATTAAGTTGTTTATTTTGCCTTATTCTATTTTCCTGACATGAGAAATCACCTCTTAGGACTGCTTTCATTGCTTCCCATAAATTCTGTATGTTATATTGGCATTATCATTTAATTGTAGCTACTATCTAATTTCTACTTTAATTTCATCTAAGGCCCATTTGTTGTTTAGTAAGGAGTTATGTAATGTCCATATTTTTATGGAGTTTTGGTGGGTTTTTTTGCCATTGATTTCCAATTTCCTTGCACTATGGTCAGATAATATATATGGGATAATTTCAATCCCTTTGCATTTACTTCAGCATGTTCTACGAATTAGTGTGTGGTCTGTTTTGTAGAACATCCCATATATTGCTGAAAAGAGTATCTATTCTGGTTTTGTGGGGTGGAACACTCTGTAGACATCTACTAAGTCCATTTGTTCACAGGTTTTGTTCGGTTCTTATATTTCTTTGTTGATTTTTTTATCTAGTTAACCTATCTGTGACAATGTGGTATTAATATCCCCTGTACAATTGTGTTAGTGCTTATTTGATTTTTCATGTTCATTAATAGTTGTTTTACATAGTTGGGTGCATCTGAATTTGGTGCATATATATTTAGGATTGTAAGCCCTTTTTTCTTGTAGTTTTTCCTCGAGAGGTGTGTTGTGTAGTCTTTATTTCTTTTGATCAGTGTTGGCTTAAAGCTCACTTTCTCTGCTAATAGAATAGCCACTCCTCCTTTTTTTTTCCAGGTTTATGTTACATTAAATATTGTTTTCCATTCTTTGACTTTCAGTCTATGAATTTCTTTTTGAGTTAAATTTGTTTCTTGCATGCAGCATATTGATGAATCATGTTTCTTGATCCATTGTATTTTAAAGAGAATAAAACCAAAGTACGACAGAATAAAGCCAATTAAAAGAAGACAGTGAAGGTGACATAAGACTTCAAAGCCAGATAACAGGAACTCAACAATGGCCATAATGCCTCTTGTTATCTTCAAAATACCTGCCCTTACCGTCAGACATAATAAAAACAAATAAAACAAAATGGAATAAAATTAAGCAAAACAACAATGAAATGATACAGGACTTCAAAATAAGGTTACAGAACATTAACAATGGCTACCATAATGCCTCTTGTTATCCTCTAAATAGTTGCTCAGACTATCAGCTTTAGGCCTGCAAAGTCAATCAAACAATACAATCATTAAGTGTTTTTTTCAGTTGCTATCATCTCAGCCTGTGTTCCTCCAAATCAGTCAGTTCTTAATTGGGGTGGGGAGATGAAGGAATGGCTCTTCTTTCCTGGCTTACATGCTGGCTGGCTCAAAGGAGGTGGGGAGCATGGGTTCCTGGTTCTCCCCTGGCCAGTATGACTTCTTGATCCATTCTTCTAGTGTGTTTCTTTTGATTGGTAAATTGAGACCATTTACATTATGGTTATAACTGATATATACTTGCTTATCTTTGTCATATTATTTTCCTGCTGTTATTTTCCTGTCTTTCTCCTCTACATAATGGCTTGCCTTGCTTTGTGGAATCTTTCTATTGGTGTTCTTGGAATTGTGGTCTTGTTAATACCTTTGTAGACTATCTTTCATAACACTTTGTAGAGCTGGTTTGGTAGTCATGGATTTCTTCCATTGTTCTTTGTCATGAAAGTTTCTTATTTCTTCATTTATTCTGAAAGATAGTTTTTCAGGGTACATCAGTCTGGATTGGAAGTTTTTTTCTTTCAGGACTTGGAATACTTCACTCCAAGATCTCCTTCACTTAAGTGTTTGTGTTGAGAAGTCTGCCTTATTTCTGATGGGCTTTCCTTGATTTATTTCTTTTTTCTAACATCTTTAAATATTCTGTTCTTGTGCTTAAATTTTTGGAATCTTGATTTGTATATAGTTTTGTGTAGATTTATTTTTGTCATGGCTGATTGGGTTTCTATATGTCTTATCTATCTCTATGTCAAATTCTTTTTCCTTGCTTAGGAAGTATTCTGCCATTACTTCTATGATCAGTTTTTTTTGTGTGTGCTGACTCTAGTTTTTCTTTGACTCCAGTCAATCTTATATATTTTTTTTGCATCATCTTGCACCTGTTGGATTGTTTTTTCATGTTTCCTTGCTATTTTTAAGAGATCTTTGTTTTTGTGATTACTAACTATGACCCTGTCTTCCAGGTGTGACATTCTGTCTTCACTTTCTTTGTTTTTGTGATTATTAACCATGACCCTGTCTTCCAGGTGTGACATTCTGTCTTCACTTTCTTCTATTCAATTTTGTAAACTTTCAGTGGAATTTTTAATTTCTTGAATATTTCATTGAATCTGTTTCATGGATCTCATTTGTTTCCAAAGATGTTCATTCTTGGTTTCCAACATTTTCCTATGCACTTCTTTTTTTTTTTTTAAATCTATGTCTACTCTAGATTTTCTGAGCAAGTCCTTCATTATAGTCATGATCTTTTTCTTTTTTTTTTCTGAGAGTTTATTCCTAATCTGATTTCCTCTATCCTCATACATCTTTTTTTTTTTTATGCTGCTATCATTTGAGAAAATTTAGGTGACTGGCTCCTGATTTTATCTATCACATTGTTGCTTGATTTGTCCTACGTGGGCTGGAGGACTGGAGTTGTATTTTGCATACAAAACAATAAAAGTTGGAACCTAAACAATTCCCTGCCCCCCAAAAATGAAAAAGACAAAGGAAAACAAAATAATGTAATAAAAAGAGGATGAAGAAAAAAAATTCCTCTGATGCCCCTGGTTCTTTGCTAGTGTCCCAGTCAGAGCTAGAATTTGTGCTGAGTATTCCTACCAAGTCTGCAGTAGGATTACTGCTGGGTGCAAGACTGATCTTCACCATACCACACTGACTAGTCTCACGTGTTGGTCATAGGGCAGGAAGAATGCCATTGTTCCACCTCCAGTGGAGGCCACTTGCTTGAGCTGTTGATTTCAGGACAAAGGGATTTGCCCTTGTTTTGCTGCTGGCCAAGGCCATTTGGTGCTTGTGCCACTGAACACAGGGCATGGAGTGTGCCCTCATCCCACCACAAGCCAAGGCTACTTGCCTGCTTGTGCTGCTGGTCACAGAGAGGAAGATACTTCCAGTCCTTTGTAGCTAGGGCTAAAACTGTCTCTAGGCAGTGACCAAAGCAGAGTCTAGTGGTTCCAGCTACTCTTCTCAGCAGAATTCCCCTGAGTCTGCTGTTCAGCTCCCAGAAGCCTACTGTGACTAGACAGCCTGTCCCTAATTCCACTCCAGGATGTTGGCAGTGAAGAGACCCTGGGGTTGTTCTGCTGCTGGAGTTCAAACCCCAAGTCTTCTGAAATAAAATGATGACCCTCACCCTCACCCTCCCACTGTTGTCTCCTCCACTGGACTGCGCTGGGGTTCCACTGTACCTCATTCGCCAACTGTCGATTCTGAGTGACCCTCGGGAAACAGTGTCCTGTCTTCTCACTGCTGCCTCTGACTGCATAAAATTCTCCCAGTCCATGTCAGGTCTCTGTTTTCTAATGAGCAGCAAAACAATTTTTTCTGCCTCCTCCTGGGTTGGCTACACAGCCACTCTTGATGTACTGCATGCATGGTCTGTGGCAGTGAGCTATTTCTTCTGTAACAAGGAATCCTATTTTCTTCTTCTCTATCTGTTCCCTCATGGTTCCTATGTGCCCTCTACTCACTTTGGTTCCTCTTTAGGCTGTTGTTTTCTAGACTCTGGGCACTTTGTCCTGGAGAAGCTGAGTCATGGCACTCACCACTCTGCCATTTTTCTAGCAGCTCAATGGAATTTTTAATCTCCTGGGTATCTGTTTGAATCTGTTTCATGGATTCCATTTCATTCCTATTTTGAGCTTTCATGGTTTCCATCATTTTCCCAAGTTTCTCTCTATTTTTTTTTATCTGTATCTGCTTTACAGTCACTATGTCTTTCATTATGGTCACCATCATTGTAGTTATCTGAGAAATTATTTCTGGTTTGATGTTTTTCTAGAGCCTCATTCATCTCCTTTGTTACTTCTGCTGTTTCCAAATCAGAGAATCCAGGTGGGTGGCTTTCAAATTGTTCCACCTCATTATCCTGCTGGGTTTACCTTTGTTAAACTGGAAGTCTGGGGTTGCATCTTGCATAAGTGTCTTCTTGTTCTCTTTTTTTTTTTCCTTTAGTTTAATTCCTGGTTGATACTTGTAGAATGTTTATAGTAGCTTTATTGCTAGTATTTAGAACACTTAGAAAATGACTGTTTTCTCAAAGATGTCTTCTAGGTGTAAATGGATTTGATTTTGTTGCAAAATCCTACCCCTTCAATTTATTGGGGATGAGAAGTTGTTGCCTGCTTGGTCCATTACCTGGTTCCTTGGCAGTGCTCTATAGTATTGTTTATGACCCTTAGGCAATCTCAGTCTTGGTATATCAGGGAGAAAAACTGATTAGAACAATTATGTCCCTTGACTGAAAAAATACAATTGGCAATAACAATTGCATCAAACAAACTGTGATAACTATTAATTGTCACCTTTAACCATGTGAACTAGATGTATGGTTGTATAAAAAAATCTAAAATCAACCAGAAAATTGTATAGAGCAAGTAAGTCCTCAATATGGTGATATTTTTTTCCCTTAGGAGAGAACAGTTAAAAAGAGTTGGGGAGTGAGGAATAGGGAAATATAAAAAGAGGAAGCATTAAAAGTAAGGCTGGCACAAGCCATGTGGGGCCCAGGAAGAGAAAAGTCAGCGCCTCTTGTGAGCTTACCACCACATGGGCTGAAAATCACCAACTGCCCTTTACCTCCTGTGGACAACTGGCTGTTTTGGAGGACAGGCTGAGTTGGTGGCAGCTGAGGTACAGGGGTGCAGCTGAGTGCTTGTATTGTTTGGTTGACTTTGCAGGCCAGTGGTCCGAGCATCTACAGGGAGGGTAACAGTGTACAGCATAGCAAATATTGGGAATTTCCTTCCATCTTGTTTTTTCTTCTTTCTTTCTTTTTTTTTTTCTTTTTATTTTTGAGACAGGATCTCACTATGCAGTTCAGGCTAGCCTTGAGTTCACTTTGTAGTCCAGGCTGGTCTTGAATTCACAATAATCCTCCTGCCTCAGCCTCCTATAAGTGCTGAGATTATAGCTGTGCAACACCACACCCAGCCCTCTATTTTGTTTTTGAAATCCAATGTTGTTCTCACTGTTCTGTTTTGTTCCAATTAATTGTTTTGCTTTATTCAATAGTCTGTTTTCATTATTTTTATTCTGTTTTGGTTTGGTTTGGTTTTGCCATATCTGATGAAATGAACAATTATTGTGAAGATAACAAGATATACTATAGTAGCCATTGTTGTTTTCCTATTGTCCTCCTTTGAAGTTCTGTACCAATTTCACTGCTTTGCTTTGATTGGATTTATTCTGTTTTGTTTGTTTGAGTTTTATTATCTTTAAAATAAAGTCAAATAAATAAATAAAATAAAATCAAGACTGCAGGACAGAGGAAGATTATCCAAACTTTGAGAAAGTGGTAAAAAAAAAAGATATGAGGGAAAGTGAGTAGGAAAAATAAAAACTAAGAATAGGTAAAACAGCAACAAAAAAACTAGAAGCCATATTCACATATAAAAACAAGAACAAAGAGAAAAACAAAAACAAAAAAGAAAAAAAATGTCACTTCAAGGCATTTCTCTGCTGTCAATAGGCAAATAGAGTCCAGATCTGAGTTGAGTGATCCTAGCAAGCCAGCCATGGTTTTACAGCAGGGTGGTGGATAATCCCAGCAAGGCTATATGTTTAGTCCACTGAAGTTTAGGCTGGTTTCTGGCTGAGATAATGGAACCTGATTTGTTCAGTCTATCAGATGCCATGCACCTTCTGCCACTTGCACTTGGCTCTTTGCCAGCTTAAACTCAGCTCACTGATTTCCTGTTAACTTGAATTCATCAGACTCACCCTGATACTGGATCCTCTATGTGGAGTTGGCCTGCCCTATTCTGAATTCTGAGCTCAGTTTGTCCCACTCCAGGATGGCTAGCGGCAACTGCCCTCTCCTGGGTAAGTCTGAACCCAAATAACTTATCCGCTACTGCAGTCTGCTGCATCCACTACTCCTTTTCCACTGGTGCATTTATCTATGGAGGCCTCTGAGGTTACAAGTAGTCAACATTTGCCTATTGATTCAAGCCACCCCTCCCACACTGAGTCTGGGCTCAAGGAGAAAGTGCTGTCTACCACCTCTTCCTCCTTCATTGAAGTCTCTTTACTGTGGGCTTCAATTCTTGCTTCAAATTCTTCCTGGGTCCTAGGAACCCACTTCCCTCCTTCTCCTCTTCTTCAGGTAGTCATATTCCAGCATCTGGACACCAAATCTCAGAGAGGCTCTTGGCTGCTCACCATTCTGCCATCTTCCCAGAAGTTCAAGTGATTTTAATATTTAGCAAAAGTTGAGAGTTAATGCTCTATAGTGAAGCTATGGACAAGACTCATCTATGAGTACAGAGCTTCTCATTATCTTTTAATGATTTGCTGACAGTAGGGCAATTAATATCAAAGATAGTGGCTATTTCTTGCTGATGTAAAAATATAGGAGAGTAGATCATCTATAAAGACAAAAATTTATTTCTCACAGTTCTTAAGCTGAGGAGGTTTAAGACCAAGGCACCAGCCTGTGACAAGAATCTTCTTTTTGTGTTTTACTTCTGTAAGCTCATTTCATAGTGGCATATAACCATTCATGATAACAGAGCCCTCCAGACCTAAACATCTCTCAAAAGACCACAGATCCCAAAATGTTTGCAATGGAAATTTAGCTTCCAAATATGAATATTTGGATACACATTCCAACTATAATGATGATATAAATAAATAGAAAATAGCAAATGGAAATTATATAGGCAGAAGGAAACAGGGAAAAGAACCCAAATACTACAATTAATGTTCTTACTGAGTGGAGACTGTATTGCATCTGTAAAAAAAGAAAATAATTTTTAGTTATGTAATATAAAAACTAAAGAATTTAGTATTTTCAAATATGGTATTATAATGCAAAGTTAATAGAAGAACTAGAAAATTAAAGTTGAAGAAATGTCCCAAAAGTAGAGCCAAAATACCAAAAGATGGAAAGAGAACCAAATAAGACAAGTCCAAGGTTTATAGCCTGAATAATGTCGCCCCCCATTCACATGTTGAAACCGTAAACCTCAGTACTTCAGAATGTCGCTGTAATTGGAGATGGGGAGATGAGCGCCACGCAATCCAAGTGATTTGGACACAGAAAGAGATTCTAGGGCTGCAAGGGTACAGAGCACAAGTCACGTGAGGAGCAGATAAGAAGACAGCTGTGTGCAAAACAAAAACAGATTCCTCTGGAAAACCAAATCAATCAACATCTTGGTCTTGAACTTCTAGCCTCTAAAAATGTTTTATCATTTAAGCCACCCAATCAGTGGTATTTTGCTTTGGTGGTCCTAGAAACTATCAGTCATGCTCTGCTCATTGACATGCATTCTGAAATCCATATTGGGTGATTTGGTCATTGTGCAAATATAATAGAGCACACCAGCACAAACCAAGAGAGTATAGGTCAATAACTCAATGTGGTCCCTGATGTTTCCTCCACCCAAACGGTAAGCCTGAAATAAAATTTGGCTTCTATTGTCATAATAGCATACTGTTTTATAGTAAGTTTTTTTTAAAATAAGTAGGAATATACTTTAAAATCACAATGAAAAGCATGGCATTGTAAGTTCATAAACTAGTAGCACAGTCATTTATTATCACAGATTATGTATTGCACAAAATTCCATGTGCTACACTTTGAGAGGACTGTAGAGGACTTTGGGTTTGTTTAGCAGAATCACCACAAGTACAGGAGTAATGCACTGTGCTGCAAGTTTTGAGACTAAATCATGAGGCCATAGGAATTTTTCAGCATCTGTAAAATTTTATGGGACCACTGTCATATATGCAGTCTGTCACTGACCAAAATGTAATGTAGTGCATGACTACACACCCAGGAGGCTCAATATCCACATAATAGGCATTTTGGAGAGTTGGAGCAGAAAAATAGAGCCAAGAGAATAGTAAATAAAAATTGCAAGAATTTTTCCTGGAAATGAACTTGTATTTCCAGATGCAATGACCCATTGTGTGCCTAGAAAAATGGACTCACCAAGGGATGTAATTAAAAATAAAAAGTTATAAACACAAAAGGAAGATATTACATACTTTCAGCAGGAAGGAAAAAAAGTTAACAGGAGGTCAAAACTTAAATGGCTTTTGCTAAGCAAGGTAGTGTATGCCTGTGGTTCCAACTACCCAAGAGGCTGAGACAGGAGGCTGACAAGCAAAGGAGTTTGGGGACAGCATAGGCAACATATTAAGACTCCACCTAGAAAAATAAAAGATTAGAATGGGTTTACACTTCTTAGTGACTAAACTGGAAACAAGACAAGTAATATAGGACACACAATAGAGTATTTTTTTGTCATAAAGAAGGATAAATGGGTCATTTGTAGGGAAATAGACACACATTTGGACTATAATGTTAAGTGAAATAAATCAGACATACTAGCTTAAATATCACATGGTTTCTCTTATATGATATACCCAAAATAAAAATAAAGTGCAAAATAAAAGATAGATAATAGCAAATAGGAAGCTAGATCTTTTGAAACAGGGACAAGGACCAAGAGATGGAAGGGAGAGGAAGAGGAGGGAAAGGGGATGAAAAGGAATTAAGGTGTGCTAACTTCCCTTGAGGAATATAATCATTATGTCCTGCAAACGTGTACTAGTAAAAAAGCAAATTAAAACTGAAAAAAAAAATACTCTAAGGGGGAAAGATTTTTAAGGTAGAATGTTTTAAAATCAAGGTCTCAAAAAAATGGTTACTCTGTTCCTTTGTAAGGAAGCTGTTGGGAAATTTATCAAAGGAAAGTAGCCTATAAAAGAAAATCAAGACAATGGTTTATTTTCTGGAAGGATTTTCTAGATGTCCACTTATCCTTCCATTAATCTAGAGGTAGGAGCAGGAAAAAGATAATTAAAGTCAAAAGCAGAGCAAAAGTCATCCCAACTGTTTGGCAACAGAAAGTCCAACACAAGAGCTACCCTACAGGCCTTAGGAGCTATCAGCCTAAATGAGAGGTTCAGGAAGAGAGCTCTTCAGGAACATAAAACTTGTTAGGAAAACTGTTGGTGGACACACTAAGCCTACAGAACTCTGGCTCTTCAGAAAAAAACTTGCAAACCTGGGGTGGAATCTGGATATTAATGATTTTGTTAGATATACAGGCAAAACTGCAAAGTAACCAAATAAAAATTTTGTTCTTTTGCTTTTATTTTCTGAGCTAGGGTTTCACTATGCAGTCCAGGCTAGCATTGAACTCACTATATGTTCTAGGCTGGCCTCAAACTCACACTCCTCTTCTTGCCTCAGCCTCGTGAGCTCTGGGGTTACAGGCATGCACTACCACACCTGGCTGAAACCTGACAAACACTAGCACAAAATGTGCCAGAAAAGTCAAGCCATTATATCTGAGTAGTAATTATAATTATCTAGTCAAAAAAAGTAGATACATTAATGGCTTGTATAATTATATAGGGAAGGTAGAGGATAGTGTGAGAGAGAATGTGTGTGCGTGTGTGTGTAAATTGCACTAAGTTAGAAAGCGGAAAAGTGAGCAGAATCTCATCCAATGTGGTGGGATACCAAAAGGTAATGGCTTACTAAAAATCTTTAGAAATAGCTAATAAGCATGTTATTTTGTGCCCAGTACATAAATGCAGTACACAGTGAGTCTGCAGCTATCACTATAAAGGGTTCACTCTGAGAGCAGGACTAGAGGAGGACCACTGTTGCTTTGGTAACAAGGTGTTAACAGTCTGGATCAGGAGACGCTTCCACAGGCCCAGGGGTAAAAGGCTTGGTCACCAGCCTGTGACTCTATACAGAGGTGATGGGACCTTTAGGATAATGATGGTGAACATTTTAGAGATGAGCACCCAAACTGCAACCCAAAACTCACTATGTTTTGCAAAATGCCAACACTGCAATTAAACCTGAGTGTTGAGGTTTTAGTTTAGAAAAAACAACTATTATCTGATGCTTGGGTGTCGGGGTGACTTGGCTCTCACACAGACAGAGAGGGTTCTGTCACTGCAGCACATGGGCTATGTGTGTGCCACCACTGCTTTAGGAAGTAAGGCCTAGTAGAAGGAAAGTAGGTCATCCAGGGTGTGCCCTTGAAGGCCCCCAACCTCCATCCCTCCTGGACACATTGCTTCTGGTCACCATTACAATGTGAGCAGCTATGTTTTGAAGCTGTTTTTCTCAACTATTTTGTCACAGAGACACAAAGGTGATGGACACAGTAGGCTTGCAGAACTCTGACTTTTAAGAACATGTGTAAGAGTTGTGGGCTTGCTACTGTCTATCCTTAAGGTCTGACATTTATTGTATATCTAGAAAGCTTTCATTCCTCCTTCAATGTATCTTTCTTAATATACCAGCTCTCTTTTCAGACTCCAAAGTGAAAGGAGTTTTTTTGTGATTTTTTTTAACTTCATTACTTAGCACAGTTCCTATTACAAAGTCAGAGTTCTATAAATATTTGTAAACAATAGAATCCACTAAAATGTATTTCAGAAACTATTTTTTCTGGGTCTAACTTTAGCTACACTTTAAGACAGTGACCATATAAATTAACAATTTGCAGCTTCCTGAGTATATTATTGCCCTATTATTCAGGAAGACTCTATTAAAATATTAAGTTATGGTATAAATAATGCTACTTAAATCTTTCCTGACAAGTTACAACCAATGTCTAGTAAGGGTAAAATAGCATTCCTTCCAGATCAGATTTTACAAATTGAGGGTCTGGACCATGAGAGGCTTCCAAAAGTGCCAATTTTAATAAAAAATTTTGTATGTATAGATATTTTCCTGGAAAGAGCTCATAACTTTTATTAGATTTGGAAAGAGATAAATGACCCCCTAAATTTTAAATGCCCCAGCTCAAGACAGTAATACTTTATATTTTATCTTGTGCCATTCTTCAAAGAAGCATAAATCTGTTTGCATATCTTATTCCCTCAAGTCCTGAAATATAGAAATGGAAAAGCTACTATTCAGATTTTAATACATAAATGCCAATTCAGCTATGTGATTTTAATTAGGAATAGAACTAGGACTGAAAGAAAATTAGGCCCATATTGAAAGCAGATTGCATAAATTCCATACAACATTCTTACGAGTCTTCAACTAATACTGATTCATAATTTTCTGGGAAATTTTAATGTTGAAATTACCATCCAGAATGTCAGAAAATAAATTCAAGGTTAGAGTAAGTGTTCTTTTGAGTCATTGGGAAATGATATCTAAATTTGATTCTTCTTTCTGCCATATTATTCAAAATGAGAAGCAATGAAGCAGGCTTCAATTTCAGAAAGAACCAAATCTTTCTTAGTTTTTTAGTGCATGGTTCAAATTTTCCATTAATAAAAATACGTGAGTGTTTAAATATGTACAGTGGACTAGAATATCATAAATGTGAAATGAAGTTAATTATATGGAGCCTATAACCTTGATTGATCTTGATGAAAGTGAATTCACTGACATGAGACTAGAAAGTACCTGAACCATAGATGAAAACGAAAATCATCAATTCATCCAGTGGGGTATTAAAGTATGAGAAGTTTTAGGGAGAGTAAAAAGGAACAGTTAAAGGGTAACATTCAAATTGTTCCAACAGGCCAGGGATTTAATTCAGTGGCATTAGCACCTGCCTGGAAAATGCGAGGCTGTGAGTTCAATCCCTGGTACCAAAAAAAATTGTTCAAACAATCCCCTGAAAGTCATTAAATAAGAAATGTCTATTCTCCATTGGCACATTAGGTAATATGTTAAATAGGTACTTGTTTTGTCTTGTTAAAATTTAGTGCATTAGGGATCTGAAACAGCCTTCAGCACTGCTTAGTTTAGTTATTTTGGGAAATAATAAAATATAAATAGAAAACAATGTTGTATGATAAGAAGAAACAGAGGGGTGGGAAGATCTAGTCATTACCTTCGGGAGTATGCAGACGCACATTACTGAGAATCATCATAGAAATGAATTTCTGAAAAGAAGACTTAACATTTTTTTCTCACTAGTACTAGGGATTGAACCCAGGGCCTTCCCACTGAGCTACATGCCCAGATCCTCCTCTTTTTTTTTTTTTTTTTTTTTAATTTAGAGTCAAGGTATCCCCACATTGCTTTCAAGGATTGCAAGTTGGAATCCAACCTGGGAAACTTAATGTCTTAATGAGACCCTACTCAAAACCTATTAATGAAATGAAAAACAGCAAAGTCAGCCCAAGTTGAGGTAGACTGCTCATTCCTGACTGAGCAAAGAGACTCAACTACTAAAGAACTGAGCGCTCTTGGTTTTAAAAATAATTCACAGCATGGGTAAAATTGCTTTCAAACTTAGATAAAATAGTCTCGCAATACCTTTTTCTGTCTCCCTTTCCCCTCACTTCCCTTTTTTTTGTTAATTTAGCCCAAAACTGAAACCAAAACTTTATAGGGGCACAGGCAAGGGTGTGAATAAAGGTACTCCTGTTGTATTGAAGAACCAGTTTTTACAGGCTGTCACTTCTTACAGGCTTAATTCCAGCTTCTTATACACACAGCAGTCGGCAGTTCATGTCTCTCTTCACACATTCTGTTGATATCACTTTTACTAAATTTGTTGTAACTGCTGTTTTAGGTGTTTGTTCCTGTGACTATGGTACAAAGTTCTAAAGAGGTAAAGACCAGAATTTACTCCTCTGTAGCACCTAGCAGAGCTTCAATTATTTGTAGAAAAACATCGGAATAATGAGCTATTGCTTGTGGCCATATTTGATGGATGGGAGGTTGAAAAGCAAATTACATTATGCTTAGTGTTAGCTAAATACTGTAGAACACTAACTTCACACTCAATCTCAAAGCCTACTACTAACTTTAGGCTGGCTCTTGTCCAAATGTATATCTCAACTTTGACTAACAGCAAATAGAGAAGAGACTCTAATACAAATTATGACACCAAAGGAGATTAAAACATTAGAAAAATAAAACCTTAAAGGGATTGGGCATAGGACATGTACAATAGTTTAAAGCTCCCATATTACTCTTTCTAATTAGAGGTCCTATTCAGTAAGTCACAAAATACTTACTGCAGGACTTCTATTTTCAATTGCAATATATAGAATGATTTTTTTAAAATGTAACTAAAAATCTAAACTCAGAGCACTATACTAAAGGTGATTTATTAACTCTTCTTAAATCTTCCTTATACTGGACTTATTTCAATTCTAAGTCAAACTTTTAAAATTAAGCTTCTGGGCCAGGGATTTAGCTCAGTGGCATAAGTGCCTGCCTGGCAAGCATGAGGTTGTGAGTTTGATCCCTGGTACTGCAAAAAAATAAATTAAAAATAAAATTAAGCTTCTGATAATTTACTTTCTCAATTATTGGCTTGCTTTTGTTTGTTTTTGTTTTTGTTTTGAGACAGGGTTTGCTATGTAGTTAAGGTTGGTCTTGAACTCACTGTGTAGTTCAGGCTGGCCTCAAACCCATGGCAATTCTCCTGTCTCAGCCTTCCAAGTCCTGGGATTACAGGCATGTACTACCAAACCTGCTGCTTTCTAAATTATTAATTAATATATGTTGGTGATTTAGAATGAATGTATTCATCATGACACACACACACACACACACACACACACTGGCATCTTGATCCTTTTTACTTCCCTTTCTTTTCCCCTTCCTCCTGTTTTCCCTATTCCCAATCTCCAAGAGGTCTACATCCATTTCTCCTACATCTTTCCTTCATTTTGCTCTTTAAATTATTTATACTTTGGGCTTCTCATATTTGAAAAACCATGCAAATTTAATCTTCTGTATCTAATTTATTTCACTTAGCCTTATGGACTCAAACTACATACATTTTCCTACAAAATGACTCAAATTTTTCTTGATGGCTGAGTGGTATATATATATATATATATATATATATATATATATATATATTCTTTCATTAATTAATCTCTTAATAGGCTTTTAGGTCTCTTTTGAAATTTAGCTATTATGAATGTGTTGCTAGGAACATGAATATACATGTGTCCCTGTAATACGATGCCTTCAACTCTTTTGGAAACATACCCAAAAAAGATATAGTCAGGTCAAATGGAATTTCTATTGCTTATATTTTGAGGAATCTCCATACTGATTTTCACAGTGATTATACTAGCTTATATTCCCAATAAAAATGTAATAGGGACCCCTTTCCCCCATAACTTTGCCATCATTTGTTGCTTTTTTGAGTTCTTGAGTCCATTCTTTCTGAAATTAGATGGAAACATGGTGTTATTTTTATATGCATTTTTCTAATGATCAAATATGTTGAACATTTTTTCACATATCAGTTGACTACTACAATTCTTATCAGAGGTGTTTAGTCATCTCCATTTCCCATTTTTAATTGGGTCTTTTATTTAGTGAGTCTGGCTGTTTTTGAATTCTTTATATATTCTAGATGTTAGCCCTCTTTTAGAG
This sequence comes from Hydrochoerus hydrochaeris, assembly GCA_004027455.1. Taxonomy (NCBI): domain Eukaryota; kingdom Metazoa; phylum Chordata; class Mammalia; order Rodentia; family Hydrochaeridae; genus Hydrochoerus; species Hydrochoerus hydrochaeris. The sequence goes on along the minus strand of PVLA01002888.1, from coordinate 163,534 downwards.
GAGTAAGTGGCAAATTTTTTCCCATTCCATGGGTTCTTTATTGGACGTTTACTTTGCTATGCAGAAGGTTTTTAATTTGAAATGATCCCACTTTTTAATTGTTGGTACTATTTCTTGAACAATTTGGATCCTATTCAGAAAGTCCTCTCCTATGCCTATGTTTTCAAGAGTTTTACCTATTTTCATCTTCCAGTAGATTCAGTATATCTGGTTTTAAATCTAGGTCTTTGATCCATTTTGATTTGATTTTAGTACAGAGTGAGACATATGGGTCTCTATTTATTCTTCTGCATGTGGATAGCCAGTTTTCCCAGCACGATTTATTAAGGAGGCTATATTTTCTTTTCTCCCATATATGTTTGTGGCCCCTTTGTCAAAACTCAGATTTGCCGAAGTAACCTGGGGTGATTCTGTACCTCAGTTCTGTTTCACTCATCAACACATATGTTTTTTGTGCCAGTACCATACTATTTCTATCACTGTGGCTTTGTAAGGTAACTTGAGATCTGGAACTGTGATGCCTCCTACTTTGCTTCTCATAACCCAGGATTGCTTTTGCTACTCTGGGTGTCTTCTAGTCCCATATAAATTTTAGTTGGTTTTTTTTAAATTTTATTTAAAGAGAAAAAAAAAAGCAAAACAGAAAAAGGGGTAGAAACAATACAGAATCTCAGAAAAAAAAAGCAGTAAGAAATCACTAGTTGATAAATTACATACTGTCTTCTTAGACCTAATTGTTAAAGTTACAAAATTAAAGCATACAAAGTGGACATTCAAACAGTGAGACTGCAAAGAAGTTCAATGATCCAGTAACAACTTAACAACATGGTTATCAATCCTACACACTTAAACATACATGCAGCCATATCCTCTAGAGCACTTTCTTTTCTTCTTTTTAAGTCCATTATCTGCTTAGTTATATGGTTTCAGATTGCTCAGTACCTTACTGAATTGTTTTGTTGTTGTTATATACTTTTAATCACCTTATATAATTCTGTTGCCTTGTTTTTGAGGTAGCAAAATACAGCAGAACAAGACAGAACAAACCCATGCGAGCGCATTGCAATAAAACTACCACAGAACCTCAGAGCAGGTCACTAGGACACAAGCAATGGGCTCAATAGTACAGCCCATTTTGTTCACCTTAGCTGTTCTTTTAATCAAATAGAGGAAAATGGAAGGAAATATCGAACATTTAAAAACAGAATATTGAATAAAGCAGTACCATTAATCAAAACTGAACAAAACAGTGATAAAAATATTTGCCTTCAAAGAGATGGTAGAAGGAAATCCCCCTTACTTGCCACGCTGTATACATTCATCCTCCAAAAAGATACTCAGACCACTGGTGCCTACTTGCTAACAGGGATGGGGGTGGGAGGGTGGGGGGAGGTGAAATGGATCAATGTCTGATTCACACCAGCAGGACCCTAGCTGCTTACAGGCCGGCCAGCAGGCCGCCTTATCTCCCAGCGCCCAAAGTTCCAACCTGATGCAGAGCTTCGGAGTCGCTGATAGTTCTCGCCCTGGTGTGCCAGCGGTTTGCCAGGCCACCAGCTGCTCACCAGGGTGGCGAGTAGGCCACCTGTTCTCCAGCGCCCAAAGTTCCAACATGATGCAGAGTTCAGGTATCGCTGATAGTTCCCGCCCCAGTGCACCGGCGACTTGCTAGGCCCCCAGTTGCTTACCAGGGCTGCCAGTAGGCTGCCTGTTCTCCCAGTGCCCAAAGTTCCAACATGATGCAGAGATTAGGAGTTGCTGATAGTTCTTGCCCTGGTGTGCCAGTTGTTTGCCAGGCCACCAGCTGCTCACTAGGGCGGCGAGTAGGTTGCCTGTTCTCCAGCACTCAAAGTTCCAACATGATCTAGTTTTTTTTTTTTTTTTTTTTTTTGCTTTTTGAGGAATGCTTTTGTATTACATTAAGTCTATCATTTTTGGTAATGTAGCCATTTTGCCTATATTGGTTCTGCTTATCCAAGAATAGGAGAGGTCTTTCTACTTTCTGATGTCTTCTGAAATTTTTTTCATAGTATTGGAGTTTTCATTGTAGAGATATTTCACTTCTTTTGTTAGGTTAATTCCTAGTTATTTAATTTTTTGAAGCTATTGTGATGGCATTGTTTGCCTGATTTCTTTCTCAGTGAGTATGGTGAATTAAAAACTGGTCGTGAATCTAATACAAGCTGAATTGAATTAGTGTGGTATTGAATGTAGATGGTCCATCTGAGGATTGCTGCCAGTATAAAAAGAAGACCCAGGAGAGGAAGTGTTCAGCATTGTGGGTTCTCCTAAGTGTTGTTATATGGAACTGTTGGTTCTTTTGGGGCCGCTGGTTCTCCTGGAGGAGACTGTCATGCTGGCTTCCCCAATATGAACTTGGCTGTGATTATTGGAGGAGCTCAGGACCTTGTCACTGGGAATAGCTGTATTTCACTTAGGGGGAGCTCTGGTCCTTGAGCATCACTTCCTGGCTCTGAAGGGGAAGATGTGTGCCGTTCAATCTCCAGGAGAAGCTTGTCGTGCTGGGTTCCTGATATGAACTCAACTGTTTTCATTGTCAGAGGAGCTTGGGACCTTGTTGTAACTAAGGATGACTGCAGTACTTTTCAGAGGAACCCTGGTCCTTATTTTGAGCAATGCTTCTTGGCTCAAGTGCAGAACCCTGAACTTTCAGCTCACATGCATAGACATCTAGCTTCCACCACTGACCTTTGGGCCTTCCCAGCACAGATCCATGAAACAAACTTGCATGAGTCATTATCTTGGGCTCTAGTCGGGCTTCTAGGGGGCATTGTCATAGGCTCTAGGTCTTCAGCTGCACTCACACAGGACACTGCTGTGGGATCCAGGCCCTTGGCTACATTTCCTTGGGTCTTTAGTGTGTGGACAGATTTCTTGCACTTTCTATTTAACTCCTTGGGTGACCTTCATAAAATAATATTATAAATGATGTGTCCTGTACGTAATTGTTCTACTTGGAATCCCTGACTACAAAAGTGGGTCAATTGTTCTTAGGGAAGAAGGCTTTTGATTTCTGTGTATTAATTTTTTTCTTTTTCTTTTTTCTTTTTTTTTTTTTTTGTACCAAGGATCGAACTCATGACCTTGCACCTGCCAGGCAGGTGCTTATGCCACTGAGCTAAATCTCCAGCCATTGTGTATTGATTTTGTATTTTGCTTCCTTGGTAAATTGATTAGTCCTAAGAATTCGTTGTAGAGTTTTTTGGATCCTCAATATAAAGAATCATGCCATCTGCAAATAAGGATAGTTTGACTTCTTCCTTTTATGTATCTATATGTATATCTGTATCTGTGTGTATATATATATATATGTGTATATATATATGTATATATATATGTATATATATATATTTGTCTATTTATTTATCTATTTCCTTTTTATTTCTTTCTCCTTCCTGATCGCTCTGGCTAAAATTTTGAGTACTATATTAATGAGAAGTGGTACATGAATACCCTCATCTTGTTCCTGATATTTTTCTAAAACAATTTTTTGAAGACAAAGATATTTTTCTGAACAATTGTGTTCATCTTCAATGATTTGTTTCTTGATTTAGATACTATTCTGTGAAATTTAAACTCTACCTAAATTTGTTTTATATCTTTATGGATGCATTATTCCTAAAAGTAATAGTAAATATTTCAGTTAAGATTTTCACAACTGAACTGAAAACAAATTAAGTGTAATTTAGGACTGACCTGCCATTCTGTCTTACTGCTGTGGAATATTGCTGCTAACTTCCTCAAAGTGACACATATTTGCTGTTTATGATCACTCTGGGAACTGTACTCATCTATTTAGACACTTTCATTACAATTTAACACAGTATAGATTTTCTTAATGCTACATCTTAACATGAACAATATTATGCTTCATTAACTGGCCTTCCTAAATCTTATATCAATTCATTTTATGGAGAAATTTAACTGTTTTGTGATTCCTAACAGTGTGTCTTCAAAAAAAATGTAGCCTTAAATTCCACATAAACTATAGCAATCTATGTTTTGCTAAATGTTACAAAACTGTAAGTAAATATAATTTGGAAATGTGTTTCCTGAGTTATTTCTCCAGGTAATTCATTTGATTGTCTTCCTAAGCTTGTTTTACTGCATTTTAAAACTGGGATTTAAAGAAATTCTACAGTGAATTTGTTTCATACCCATTTTTGTAATCCTTTTTTTGTGGGTGGGGTTGAGTCAGGTTTTCACTATGTAGTTCAGGCTGGTCTTGAACTCACTGTGTATCACAGGCTTGGCCTTGAACTCACAACAATCCTCCCAAGTACTGGGATTACAGCTATGTACCGCTACACTGACATCTTTTTTAAAAAAACCTATTTTGTGTCACTGTCCTCCTTTAGCAAATTACCGGCACTTTGGACTGTGAATGATCTCAATTTTAAAAAAGTTTTTTTTGACAGATTTCACTTGGACTTGAAGATTTCCTTATAGAGAGATTTTTTTAAAGAAAAATTCCATTTCTTTAATTGAAATGAGACTATTCAGTTTTTCTTTTTGATCTTGCACGAGTTTTTAATGTCATATTTTTAAAAGGTTGTTTCAGTTAAGTTGTCAATTTCAGTTAAGTTGTCTATGTTTGTTAATATTTTTATTTTTTTATGTTTGCAGGATCTGTATGTATCCTCCATTTTGTTCCTGTTGTTCTTGATCAATTCCTGAGTTAAGTACCATCTTTAGTTCCTTTCACAAGTTGGTAAATAAAGCCCCAGTGGTAGTTTATATAATTTGTGGGTTCAAGACATTGAAGTTTGCCATTAACTTTTGATATGCAGTGGACTATTTTCTGATGTATATCGTTAACCTAATAGAGTCCACAACATTTATTTAAAAGATGGCCAAAAATACTACTTAAATGAAAAATAGCACCAAGCAAGATTCAGATCACATAGGTTTTAGTGCCTTCATTTAGTACAGAAAAAAATACAAAAACCCCACAAAACTGGGAAATATTTCAGACCTAGATGGGGAAAAACTGAAGATTGAGGCTGTTACAAATTGCAGTATTTTAAAGAAAACTTCTCTCTTGAAAGTTAGTGAGTTGGTGACAAACTGCTTGATATCAGTCCCTAGTCAACATGACTGTTGCTGCCACCATCATTTTCTTCCCTCTCTGAGCAAATATGCCATACTCCATCAAGAAATAGAGGGTAGAATCTTCTCTTGAATCTAAACTGGCTTTAGTGACTTGATATTCTGGTGCTTCCAAAACAAGATCATAAAGGTGCAGTATTACAGCTTTGGCCTGGTCCTCTTGGAAAACAGTCTCCTGGAGAAATAACTTGTCACGTAAGAAGTCAGACTACTTTTATCTCACCATGCTCTAGAAGCCATGTAAGGGTGCTCCATTGAACAGTTCTGAGCCAAATCTTCTAGCCATTCCCTCCAGGATACCAGATATGTAAGTGAAGTTGAACCCTTCACATCTGTTGATCTACTGCTGAACACCACTAAGAGGTTTCAGTCAACATCCTATGGAATAGAAGAAGCCAAACCCTGCCTTGACCAATGAAATCATGAAATACAATAAAATGTTCATTTTTGAAAAACAAGTAAGTTTTGTTATAGTTACACCATAGCAAAACAATGATTATTATAAATGGAGATGCATTAATCAGTTTTCCTGTTGCATGGATAAAATACCTGACATCAAGCCTGGCATGATTGTGCAGGCCTATAATCCCAGCAAAATCAGAGCATGGGAACAGCACCAGAGAGGATAAGATGAGGGAACAGACATGGACCCTAAGGTCACATCTCCATGACTCATGCAAACACATCTGGAAGTGTGCTTTATTATCCACTGGGTGGCTCCCAAGCTAATCAAGCTGACAATCCAGTCTAGTTGTCATGATCAGCAAACATTCCTATCATCTTGTAAAAACACCTGTGGTGTTCCAGACTAGTTGTGAGAACCTGGAAAATTCCACCCAACTTTGTCATGCTAAGTAGTACACATGGTTTGTTATTCTCCTTCACAGTGTTGGGATTAAGAATACAATATTTAAAAATTATAAAAATTTTGCCAACAACTATTTTAATATATGGTAATTTTTTTCTGATCTTCAGTTGATTTAGACATATTTTTAATGTTCAAGATGAAATAATTGCTGGATGCAGTGGTGCATCCCTGTAATCTCAGCACTCAAGAGACTGATGCAAGAGGATTTTTGTAAAATCAAAACCAGCCTGGGTACAAAGTGAGCTCAAGGCCAGCCTGAAATGCATAGCGAGACCCTGTCTCAAAAAGACAAAAAAAAAAAAATGCTATAATGAACAAGGCATGAAGATTACTGGATGTCATTTTTATCTGAAAATAAAAACATCATGTATAATGAAATATTCGATTTATTATTCAAGGGTTGTGGTGTATAGTTAGAGCTGGTAAAATACTAGACTGACTCAGTTGCATGATTAAGTGGATCTGCCAAAATTAGATTTTCTTCTTGAGAGAATTCTGTCTTATTGCAACATTAAAAGGCTTTCTATTTAATTATACAAAGCCCCAACCTATTCAAAAGTGATTCTGAGCTTCACAGTTGCTTTAGCCAAAAGAATCATAAACAGTACAACCATGGTATGCATATAAACAAAAATCTTAAATTCCATCAAATATTTAGCACTTTTTAAATAATATAATGGTTTATAAAATACATTTGGTAAAAGCCTAGTAACTATTTTGGCTTGATTTTTTTTTTTTTTTGTCTAGTTGATCTATTTGCGACAGTAGGGTATTAAGGTTTTCCCATCACAATTGTATTGGTGCTTGTTTGATATTTTTGTGTCTGTTAATATTTGTTTTATATAGTTGGGCATGCTTGTATTTGGTGTATATATATTTATGATTGATTTCTCCTCCTTTTGGATTGTTCCCTTTATAGAGATGCAGTGACCTTCTTTGTCTCTCTTAATCAGTATTGGCTCAAAGTTCACTTTGTCTGCAAATAAAATAGAAACACTTGCTTTTGGAGAGTTCCTGTCACACAGAATTTGTCTTCTACCCTTTGACTTTCAGCCTATCAATTTCTTTTTGAATTAAATACATTTCTTGTAGTCAGTATATTGTTAAATCTTGCTTTTTGATCCATTCTGCTACTCTAGTTCTTCTGATTGATGAATTGAGACTACTAACATTGATGTTTCTAACTGATGTGTATTGACTTATCCATGTAATGTTATTTTCCTATTGTTGGCTCCCTTTTCCACCCTCTGTTTAATTGCTTTCTTTGCCAGGTGCATTCATTCTAATGGGGTCATGGAATTGTAATCCTTGTTATCTCTTTCTGGAACATCCTTCAGAACATTGTGGAATGCTGGTTTGGTGCTCATGAATTTCTTCAGGTGTTCTTAGTTATGGAAGCATCTTATTTCTCCATTCATTTTGAAAGATAACAGTGCAGAGTACATCAGTCTGGGCTTTAGATGGTTTTCTTTTAGGACCTGAAATACTTCATTCCAGCTTCTTCTTCACTTGAGGATTTGTGTTGAGAAATCTGCTATGATTCTGATGGGCTTTCCATTACAGGTAATATGTTTATTTTCTCTAAAGCCTTTTTTTTTCCTTTTTTTTTTTTGCGACATGATTTCACTTGCAGTGATTCTCCTGCCTCAGCTCTTAAGTGCTGGAATTACAGGTGTACATCACCATTCCCAGCCACTCTAACAACTTTTAATATTTTGTTATTTTGTTGAATTTCTGGAATTTTGACTTGGAGTAGAAATTTTTTTTGATCACAGTAGTTGGCATTCTATATGCCTCACTTATCTGTATGTCAATTTTTTTTCCCTGCTTGGGAAGTTTTCTGCTATAACTTCTGTAAACAGGGATTTTTTAATGTCATTTGTGCTATCTCCTGCTTTTTTGCTGACTCTGATCAATCTGATGCTATTATTTGCACCATCTAGAAGCTGCTGAATTGATTTCTCATGTTCTCTTGGTATTTTTAAGAAATATTTCTTGTCATGATCACTAACCACATTCCTATCTTCTATTATTTGATATTCTGTCCTCACATTGACTCATTCTGCTGCATATATTTTCAATGAAATTTTTTTGAGACAATGTCTCACTATGTAGTTCAGGCTGGCCTTGAACTTACTATGTAGCTCAACCTCTGACCTTGAACTCAGCCTCCAAAGTGCTGAGATTACAAGTGTGTGCCACCATGCCTGACTCAATATAATTTTTAATCTCCTAGATATCTGTTTGAATGTTTCATGGATTTCATTTCTTTCCTAAATTGGGCTTTCATAGTTTCCAGCATTTTCCTAAACTCTTCTACTTTTTTCTCTGTATCTGATCCAGTCACTGACCTAGTCTTTCATTACATTCACTATCACTGTAGTTATTTGTGAAATTATTTTTGATTTGATTTTTTTTCCTAGAACCTCATTCATCTGCTTCGTTACTTCTACTGTTACCATTTCAGAGAGTCCAGGTTGGCAGCTTTTGAATTGGCACTCCCCTCTGGGTTTGTCTTTGTTGAGCTGGAAGTCTGGGATTACATCTTGCTTAAGTGTTTTCTTGTTTTCTGAGGTTTTTTTTCCCTTTAGTTTAATTCCAGAGTTGATGCATATAAGGTGCTTATAGTGAGTAGTTTTATTACTAGTTTTTAGAACCTTTAGGAAAGAACTACTTCTCAAAGATGTCTTCTAGGTATAACTGGCTTTTGGATTTCAGTCTATTGCAAAATCCTATCTCTTTTATTTATTATTGGGAATGAGAAGTTTTTGCCTACTTAGTCCAGCCCCTTGTTCTTTGGCACTTAAGCAGTTTCAGTCTTGATATAACAGGAATAACAACTGATTAGAACAATTATGTCTGCTTAGATGAAGAAGTACAATCAGCAATAACAATAGCATCAAACAGAGCCTAGAAAATGACAAACTGTGGTAACTTTTAATTTGCCACCTGTAACCATATCAGCTAGATTTGTGGTTATATACCAAAATCTGAACTGAACCAGAAAATTGTACACAGCAAACAAGCACTCAGTATGATGATTTCACTCTCAGAGGAGAACATTTAAAAGGGTTTGGAGGGGGAATAGAAAAACAGAGGAAGAGGAAGAGATTAGAAGCAAGACTGAAGGATAGAAGATTACACAAACTTTGAGAAACTGGTGAAGATGAATACATGAGGGAAGAGAGCAGAAAAAAATAAAACCTAATAACATAATGGAACAACAACAACAAAACTAGAAACAATGTTCACATATAAAAATAAGAGCAAACAAAGAAAACAAAACAAAATGAAAGAAAAAAATGTCACTTCAAGGCATGTCTCTGCTGTCCCTGGTAGACAATGTGGGCAGATCCAAATCTGAGTTGCTTAATCCAAGGAAGCCAGCCACAGCTTTACAGGTAGATACTGGATAAACCCAGAAAGTCTGTTACTTTTACTTCACTGAAGTTCAGGCTGGTTTTCAGCTGTGAAGCTGGAACCTCTTTAGTTGATCTTGTAACAGTCCCTCCATCTCCCATGACTTGACCTTGGCTCCCTGACCTCCTATCAATTTGAACTCAGCAGCCTCACCCTGACAGTGGGAGCTGCTAAATGGAGCTGGCTCACACATGTTCTCAGTTTTCAATTCAGTTGAGCCCTTTGCAAGATGGCTACGGACCAATCACCCTCTTCTGGCAGAAGTCTGAACCCAAATAACTTACCAGTCACTGCACTCCACTGTGCCCTCTGCTCTGTTCCACTAGTTCATTTGTCTATGGAGGCCTCTGAGGTTACTAGTAGTCACCATGTATTTGCCCCTCCCAGGTGGTGAGTCTAGGCTCAGGAGGAAAGTGCTGCTGGCCATCTCCTCCTTCTTTATTGATGTTTCTCTCTTTGCTCTCCCTGTGGGCTTCAATTCTCACGTCAGATCCTTCCCAGATCCTGGGGACTGACTTTCCTCCTTCTTATCTTCCTCATGTTGCTATATACCAGCATGTGGATACCAAATCTTGGAGACATCCTTTCTCTGCTGCTCAATACTCTACCACCTTCCTAGAAGCCCCAGGTCTTGCTTTCTTTCTTTGTTAAACAAGGACACTGAAACCAAATGCTGTATCTGGATGCTCTAACCTGAGAACTCATTTACATGTTTCTTACACACTATACCCTTTTACAATTTGAAAGTAAGATTGGCCAATAATTTGTCTAGAAAAGTAGAGAAGTCCAAGATTTATATGCATAACATCACCTTTTCATAAAACCATAATAATAAACATAATTACATGGGAGAAGGTTATAAACCAAATATAAATGCTACTTGTAGCAGAACCAGTAAGTTCCAAAGAAGGAAAAGCAATGAAGCATAAACATGGACAATGTTATGGAGCTTTGTAAAGTTTGCGAATGTTCAGAGCATCTCCAAGGACTGGTAGAATCGAGGTTAGTAGAAAGAAAAGAATATATCCATTTTTGTGAACCCTTGTTTATATACTTGTTTTGTGAAGCTGCAGAAGCCAGGTGAAAATAAGGTCTTCAAGGCCAGGCCAAAAATGATGGTGATGCCATGCAGAGTTCAGACCTAGAAATATGTCCTGAAACTGTAGAAATGACAACAGCAACAAGAGTGATATTTCCATACATCCACATGAAACCCTGTTTAGGAAACAGTGCTGAACTCACTCCAGTATCATCTGGATAAATCTTCTTTAAAATCACCTCCTCCAATCTATGTTCCTTCTGTGAGTCAACATAATGGGAATTTGTTCCAGGATACTAGTTACCCTCAACTGTATCTTAAATTAACTGATGACAGTGACATTCCCATATGTTTTAAGATGAACTTAAATGTTCAGTCTCAACTCAGAGAATTTTTCCACCCTGATGCAGAGACAGTGACTCAGAAGTAGTTTTATCTCAGTAATTATGAGTACCAAGAGGTAAGTGCGTGTCCCAGCTAGCCATAATTCACATATTATTTGTGTTTGGGTAGAATACACTTGTCCATGCCTCCACATTCTATTCAAACCTTCACTTCCCCACCACTCCAATTCTTTTCGATGCTGGAGATACTAACCTCTTGATCCCTTACAGGGGCAGTGGACCAGGATCTGTTTGCCCATGTAGTTGTTGTTTCTGATATTTCAGGGAGATTTCTTATCCTCAGTGCCCGAACTCATACCTTTTATAAGGTTATACTCTAATTCCATTTGTTTCTATCTCCTACATTCAAAATTCTAGTGAGAGTAGGTGAAGAGTGGAAATGTACAAAACTTTACGATATTTAGAAAAGGTTCTTTGGGGGACTGCATGTGTTGGCACATGCCTGTAATCTCAATACTTGGAAGGCTAAGATAGAAGGATCATGGGTTCAGGGCCCACCTGGACTACATAGTAACACCCTGTCTCAAAAAAAAAAAAAAAGATTCTTTGGAGCTAAGCATGGTGGCACATACCTGTAATCTCAGCACTTACAAAGCGGAGGCAGGAAGATCTCCATGATTTCAAGGCCAACCTAGGCTATAATGTAAGACCCTTTCTCAAAAAAAAAGTTATTTGAGTTTAATTTGATAATCTACCATTTAATGAGGAATAAGATTATATAAAATTGTAAAATACCCCCCTTACAAAATGTTTATTAATTTCAAAGAGAACAGTAGGATCCTGACAGTGGACAAATTTGACAGGTATCACCTTAAAGATCAAAGCAAATGTCATAACAGGATAAGTAAAAACCATATACCATCTGATGGTAATAAGATGTAACAAGAGGGTCACTTCAATGGTATTACTACCAAACACACATAATCTAAGTCTAATCATGAGGCAAATTAAACTGAAGGACAGACTACAACATGACTAGTCTGTCTTAAGTACATGGAAGACAGGGAGAGGTGGAAGAACTTTTCTACAGTGAAGGCATCTGGAGAATCACGGCAATTAGATGGAGTCTGGAGGTGATACAGCAATCATTAAAAAGGGTTAATTTCCTGGTTTTAATGGTTATATTGTTATGTAGGAGAATATGCTTATTTAATGGAAACTCACATTAAAATAATAGAAAGTAACAGAGCATCAGGTGGGCAGCTTCCCCATAAAGGACTCAGGAAAAAAGAACTTATTTGTATTTTTCTTGTATTTTTATGTAACACTGAAGTTATTTCAAAATAAAATGACAACTAAATTTCTCACATTAAGTAATTCCAATTTATAATCCTTATGGATGCTTCTTTCTTCTTGTTGTCTAATAGATACCAGATATTCATCCTTCTCAGCAGAAAGGATAAAATAGCTTAACTTGCTTTCTCTCCCTTACTTTTTTTTTGCTGATACAGGTTTCAGCAAACCTACATCTGCATATATCATAGGAAATGACTGGAGAAAAATCGCATCACATTATGCAAGAGTCACAATAAAATTTTAGGAGAACTAATCAAGCAGGAGAAGACCTAAATAAGGTAACTCACTTGTTTCTGATAAACACCAGCCTTTTCAAGATTCCAAAATTAGGAAAGGTTTTTAATTTCCTGTTTTTAAGTCATTCAAATAGTATGCTGACCAGCAAGCATTAAAACAAACAAAATCAGTCACCCATATCCCAGTCTTCTACAAAAACCACTTTGGTCACTACAACTTGCATTTCTTGCCAGGCATGGTGGTACATGCCTGTAATTCCAGTCCTCAGGAGGCCGAGGCAGGAGAATTGCTGTGAGTTTGAGGCCATCCTGGGCTACAACATGAGTTCAAGGCCAGCCTGAAGTGCATAGTGAGACCCTGTCTCAAAAGACCAAAAATTTAATTCAGGTTCTGGGTGTGTGGTCCAGCAGTAGAACACACACACAAAGCATTTGAGAGACTCTGGATTCATTCCCCAGCATAAAAAAAAAAATATTGCAGTAAACCATTGCTAAAGTATCTAAATGTGAGCTAAGAGTTAAGCAGCAATGCCCAAATGTATTTACTTTCACACTTATTTTTACTCAGATAGGTAAAGAGATGGATTGTAACAATGATCTCAGCCAACTTGGAAAAGGAAAATAGAGTTGCTATGAAATTTTCCTCTTAGTTAAGGAAAGTTCAAAAATTCTAATGTAGAATCTTGACTCGCCTAAAAGATTATTATTTTAACTTTCTGATTTCATTTTTTCTTTTTTAAACAAATTAAACTGAAAAGAAAACCTAAGCAATGACCTTGAAAAGCAAATACAATTTGCTAGACTGCCACCTAGTGTTAAAGAACATGTTGACCCTTTGCCTTCTATAGAATTTTGTATTGGGAGTAGCACAGTACTCTCTCTCTCCCCTCTCTCCTCTCCTCTCCTCTCTCCTCTCCCCTCTCTCTTTCTCTCTTTTGAGAGAAGGACCCACTCTATAGTCAGGCTGACCTTGAACTCACTATGTAGCCCAGGCTACCCTTTAACTATCAGCAATTCTCTTGCCTCAGCCTCTTGAGTTCTGGGATTATAGGTATGCATTCCCATGGCTAGCTAGGGCAGTATTTTCAATATTGCAGAAGTTCAAAGGTACTACTACTAAAATTAAAAGATTTTCAGCATTTTAAATATTTGTGGCTTTCCTTTATAGTCCCGTCATCTTTGTCACCAGAACCTATCACCTGATCTTGTTTTATTGCTTCTTAAATTGCTTCTGAATAACTCAAGACTAAAATGTTGCAGTAGTCAAATATTTATTTGAGAATAAGAATAGTTTATAACAAGCATATATATTCTAGAAGAATCAAAGTTCAGTGAAAAAAAAACAAAAAATAAAACACACGAATGCTCTTATTTTGGTAAATTATATCTACTTTTAAAGTCATTACCTGAATTTTATAAATAATGTATTGAAAGAGAGAAAGGAAGAAAGGAAAGAAGGGAGGAAAGAAGAAAGAGAGAGAAAGAAAGAAAAGAAAGAGCTAAGTTCCTGACCCCAAACTTTTTCATTTCTAATTACATTGATATGGGTCTTTTTCCTTCTTTTGGAACATTGGCCTAAGGGTTTTTCTATTTTTTAATTGTTTTAAAGAACCAGCCTTTTGATTTATTATTTTATTATTATTTTTATTGTTTTTTAGTCTCAGTTTCATAAATGTCTGCTTTGATCTTGATCTTGGACTATTCTTACTGTTTTAGGATTTTGAGGTGCATCATTGGTTTATTTATTTGAGTTTGCTCTTCCTTTCTAATATGAGCATTCACAGCAATAAACTTCCCCCTAAGGATTGTTTTCAATGTGCCCCATATGTTGTGATACATGGCACAGCCCTATAGTTTGATTATAGGAAATGTTCAGTTTCGCCCTTGATTTTTCTCTGTGTCCCATTGAGTATTCAGGAGCGTGCTATTTAATATCCAGCTGCCTGTGATTTCCTTTGTGATTGATTTTTGGCATTAAAAGGCTATGATCTGATAGCATACATTAAATAGTTTTGATTTCTTTGTATTTGCTTATACAGGCTTTCTGGGCTACTACCTGGCCTACTTTGGAGAAATCTACATGCATTGCTGAGAATAATGTATCTTTTGTTGTACTTAGATGTCTACTAAGTCCATTTGCCAATTAGTAGGTGTGGCTCAACTCCAACATTTCTTTGTGAATTTTTGTTTAGTTGATCTCTCTGTGACAATGGTGTTATTGAGGTCCCTAACTATGATTGAATTGACATCTTTTAAAACTCTGTTCTTGTGTTGAATTTCCAGAGCTTTGACTATGATATGTTGTGGGGAGCTTCTTTTTTCATCACAGTTATTTGGTGTTCTGTAAGCCTTGTTTACCTATATGTTGGGTTATTTCATAATTCTTCAAAAGTTTTTGCTATGATTTCTGTAAGAAGACTTTTAATTCAATGTTTGCTCTCCTCTAATTTCTTTCTAACTCCAATTAGCCTTGCTTTAGTCTTCTTAGTCCTCATCTATTAGCTGTTGGATGAATTTTCCTTGCTGCCTTGCTATTTTGAAAGTATCTCTAAATACATCATCTTGCATTTCCATTCTGTTCCCAAGTCAGAAACTCCCTCCTCGAATTGGTCATTTATGCTGTACCTATTTTCAGTAGAATTCTTTATCTTCGGAACTTATATTTGGCACCTTTTTCATCCACTCTATTTCTTTGCTAAATTTGTCATTCATATTTTGAATATCAGCTCATCTAACTTTTTATTTGTTTCTTCTATAGCCACATTGGCCAATTTGTTAGTTAGTTCCATTATCTTTTGGATTATGTCATTTTTGAGCTCACTGAGTTTCTTTGCTTCCTCTTTAATTATGGAAAGTGAGGGAAGACAAGAGTGGCTAAAATACAAAAGAGCAAATAGAATAGGAAGGAGGGAAGTTAAAAAAATAAGAGTGAAAAAAGCAGAATAAAAAAAATTTAAAAATTAAAAACTAAAAAAATTGATACAGAAACAATAATCAAAGAAAAGTGAAAAAAAAGAAAAAGAAAAAGAAAACCCAGAATAGACATAAAAGCAAGAAAACACACAAATCACTCCTATATGGGCACTATATGCTATAGACATATCCACACAATTCCCTTTCTGCTGTAGTTGTAATCTGCTTGTGAGCAGCCAAACCAACTTCCTCTCTGCCTGTAGACTGCTGGCCAGCCTGCCTGGGAGGGGTAAGGGCTGTCTGTCTCTTTGGACCATTGCCACCTTCTGGCTGCAAGCCATGCTTTGGGTGTGATTAACTGCAGACCTTTGTCTCTTTTCAAAGATCCATCCATCCACCATAATTAATTTAGGAAAAAGAGAATGTGACATAGTTGCCCTTCTACTATTGACCTACCATCCCTTCCCCTGCTGCCAGGCATATCCCACAGCAGTCTCTGTGTTGTCCCTCCAGGCTTTCCATCTGTGTATCACCAGATGTTCTCTGCCCTAGCCGACCTCCTCTGTTCCTTCGCACTCAGATCCCCAATCATCCCCAAGAGCTCCACTCTCCAACCCATGGAATTTGGTAGAGTCTCTGGGTTTGGCAGATTTCTCTGACCCACAAAGGATGGTGGGCTGTGGGTAGGATGGTGGGCCTGCTGTCTCTGGACTTTCTGGGGTATGGGAAACAACAGGGAAGTGCTCACTTTGGGTCAACTCTGCGGAGACTTTTCCTCCAGCTTCTCTCCAGGGATGTGATACATGGGTCCCCACTGGTGGCTTCAGTTCTTGGTATTCAGCCTCTCTCTGCCTAAAGCAGGGGCTTTCCTTGTCAACGCTGTGTGGTTGGTGGCAGTTCCATCACAGCATCACATTCCCAGCCACACAGCCTACGTGACTGAACTGGGATTCTGTGCAATTTTACCGGTGGAAAAAAGGAGGGCTGCCGAGGTTATTACGGACGTTATTATAGACACATTACTACATCCGGGAAGTGTCAAGGGTAGGACTCCAACCCAGTCTGAAGTCTGAAGTTAAGTGATGTAAGAATAGATCTTCTTTATAAGATGTTGACAGTAAAGTTGCATATTGTGGAATTTTAGATTTTTTTTCTTGAAATACTAACTGGGTAAGATGGTCTATGAATAAATGAGCTAGAGAAAAACTTATAAAATTATTAGGTAAAAAATAAAATGTAACTCAAATTACAATGTAAAGCAAGTTAAAGGAAACATAATTATTTGTGTATTTAAGACACAAAGTTTTAAGATGTAAGTTTTGTGCCATTACTCTTGTGCCAAACCTGGGATATAACCTGTCTGCTTATAAAACTAGTCTTTCTTCATTCAAAAAATTACCTTACATAGTTTATTTTCCCCTGTTTTAGCTTTTCTAGAGAATGTTCCGGCAGGAAGTTAGATAAATTAGTCTTGCGCCAAATCAGAGAGGTCTGGAGTACAAGTATTGATAGGCAAACTTTTCCAACTAATTTTTTGGGTGGAGAAAGAAAGATTTTATTAAAAGGTTAAATAGGAAGCTGACACTAGATAACAACATCAGGGCTTCTCATCATCTTCAAATCTTGCTCTTTCATGGTATCAGAAGGAATCTATTTAGAACTTTAAATTTACCCTATTACTTCTTTGCCTTAAGATCTGACAGTGACTCAGATCAACTAGAAAATCAAGTCCAAGCTCAGAGTCAGTTCTCACTCCACCTTTATGTCACATTTTCAAGTACCTGCAGCAGGGAATGAGTAGTTCCTGACAGGCATCATGGTGAGAACAACTATGTTGTCTCTCACTGCATTGTCTTGGATCTCATGTGTCCCTTGTCTCTGTAAACACTCTTCTCAACTTTCACTGCCTGCACTATTGTCATCTACCTTGCTTACAATGTCACTTTTAAACATTTATCTCATGAGTCCTCTACCTAGTAAACATTTCCTGACAGTACCAGCTGTGGTAGGTAGGTATCTGCATGATGAGTTCTTATAATACTTGGTTCCTACCTCTGTGAGTCCTCTTTTCGTATGAGCAGAATACTTCCCTAAGACTATATCTGGTGCTATAAAGGCATTTTTTTTTTTTTTTGTTACCGGGGATTGAACTCATGACCTTGCACTTGCCAGGCAGGCCCTTATGCCACTGAGCTAAATCCCTGGCCAGGTTCTTCATTCTTTTACCTTTAGCAAATAACTGGTGCCAGGCACAGAGTAGGTACTCAGTAAAGTTTGAATCAATGAATCTAATTCATTCGACATGCACTCACCAAAAATTTACTAATCACTAAGTGTCAGGCTTCAATGCTAAGAATCAAAAGAGATAAATTCTTTGTCTTAGTGTCTTCAAACTTTATGGAACTAATCACATTAATTTTATGTTGCTGCTAAAACAAAACACTTCATAATATACAAAACATGGCCAATATGTAGTGGCTTAAAACAACACATTCAATATTTTTTCAGTTGTGCTGGTTCCTCTGCTGCAGGTCTCAAGGATGGAATCAAGGTTTCAGCTGGCCTGGGCTTTTATCTGGTGGCTCTAGGAAAGAACATGCTTTCCAGCTACATAGATTGGCAGAACTGAGTTCCCTGCAGCTGTAGGACTGCTCTCCATTTCCTTGCTGCTTATTAGCCAGGAGTCTATCCTGGTTAAGGGCCCTGCATCTTCATCATTTTGCTCCTGGCCTTCCCATACACCTCTGATCTTGAATCTCTCTCACTTCTCTTCTGCCAAATCTTTACTGCTTTTAAGGGCTTTTGTGATTAGGCTGAGCCCATGTAGATAATCCAGAATAATTCTTTTTCTTAAAATTCACAACCTTAATGACATCTGCCAAAGTCCCATTTGTTATGTAACATTACATATTTGCAGTTTCCAAGGTGTCATGGACATTTTTTAGGCCTACTGCAGTGACTATTCTAGATTATTATTATTATTATTTCCTAACATATCCCTCTCTTAGGTAATTTAGAGAATATTTTACAACAACATGGCTAAATTTATTTTGGCTAAAACACTATGTTTTGTTTAACAACAAAGAACTATAAGTTATTTGAAAGTATTATTTTTATGAACCAAAGCTTCATAGAAAGAAGACTAAGTACGGGAAGAGGAAAGATGTAAAACATATAAAGAAATAAGTAAAGTTTTATAAATAGAATGAGCACCATAAATAAATGACACAGCAGCAATATGGATGTATATTTTACCCAGCCTTGGAAGAATATAAGGCTAGACAGTCACTGCATTTATTATTATTCCAAGTATGGCTGATTTCCTAAAGCCATTAATCTGCTATTAATACATCAGATAATCTATTCTAATTGAAATCAAATGAAATTCTCTTTTCCTCTCAAAACTTTGCCCAAAAGTAAAAGAATCATAAATGGATTTCATGTTCCATTTTTAACTTATAAAACTAGTCGTCTGAATAAAATTAAAAGCCAATGCAATAATAATGAATTTTGGAAAGGCCAGTATTTGGGGTCACATTATGCTAGATTCAAAGGACACAACAATGTGTATACTTCCTACCTGCAGGAAACTCACTGATATGTAAATTGATAAATTGCTGTGCTCTGTAACAAGGGCAATAGAAGAAGCTAGCACAGGTAGATGAAATGAGTAGTAAGGTAACATTTTCCTGGTTGAAGGACAAATAGATCTTTAGGAAAAGGGATGAAAGGGAAGCTGAACCAACAGCACAAGCAGAGGTCCTAAGTGTGCAAAGGCTTAGGATATTTGAGGGAGTGCAGGTCAGATTGGAAGAAGAGGGACAAGGAGTGGAAAGTAAATGCTAGAAGGCAAAGGATCAGTGGTCCCATATTCAGTTTATTTCATGGAGATGGAGTGCTATAAAAGCTTTCTAATCAGGAAAAATACATGATTGGAATTTCAGGGGCTCTGTTTTTATTAATTTTTATGTATTGCAGTACTGGGGATTGAACTCAGGGCAGTCACACTGAGTTATATTCCCATCCCTTTTTGAGACAGTGTCTAGATAAATTACCCAGGCTGGGATTGAACTTTCCATCCCACCACCTCACCTTCCCAGGTAGGCACCACGAAACCTGGCTAGGGTTTGGAGTTTTAAAAGTTGACTTTGGTTGCACAAAAGAGATGACTAGGTTAGAGGTTAGTTACAGGCTGTGAAACCAGTTTAGGTAGGAAGAAAGCCTAAACTGAGGCAGTGGAGTGAGAACGCAGAGTGCAGGAAAAATACAAAAGATTGCACAGTGAGAGTCATCCACTTCATGATGCACTAAAGGAATGGTGGTGGGCAAAGGATCACCAGCTGGCATGGGGCCTTGCTTTAGTAGAAATGGAAATTTAAATGTATGCATGATTTTTCAGGAAAAAAGCTTTTAATTGAAAGGTTAAAAAAAGGTAAAAGAAAATAAAAAAGGGACTCTAGTTTGGGTGGTAGCTGAAGACAGCACACACTCTGATAGAGGATCAGATCCCCTCTCCCCCCAAGAAGGTGGGCAGGTTTTGAAAGGTAAGCTCAGGTGGGCCAGTTGATCATTGCCTCAGTCCAGCTTTTATAGTGCTGGAATTTTCATGGTTTGAGGGGTGGTTTTGATTCCATAAAATGATTATTTTTGTTTGTGGTGGTTTCAGCCAGGTGAGTCTCTGCTTTTCCTGGAATCCAGGTGCTCACAGGATTGGGAAAATAGGTACAGACTTCTGGGTGTAGCTACTGTCTCTATAAACCTCTTATCATGCTATACTCAGTCTTCAAGGCAATGAGGTAGGCAAGGTAGATTTAAGGCAAATAGTGGCTTCCTAGATGGTTTATATGACTGCAGTCAAAGCTGACAAGAATATTACCCATTTTATAAAATGAATGTCGAAATTTGGGCTGCTTTTAGTTGTCCACTGGACATTTGTAGGTCCAAGTAAAGTCTTAGTTTTTAGTAAAAATTCCTTTTAAATCCCTGGCTGCATTAGGGGAAAACACAAATCAAGTTTTTGCTAAGTAGCAGGTTAAAGGCCCAGCATTCTGCCCTCCCTCCATCCCTGTAGTGGCCTCTGAGTATGCCATGACTACATCAAAGGGAGGGAGAAGAAGGGCAAAGAGTAGTGACACAGTCAAGGCGGAGATACGGCGACTGTCAGGGACAGGAGCACCTGCAGAACCTTGGGCCCTTACCTGCTACTCATTAAAAGCATGATTTGTGTTTTCTTCTTGGATATTTGAGGACAGAAAGCCATTTTTGCTAAGAGCCATGACTTCAGTAGGACCCACACTAGCCAGTGGCAGGAGAAATTGAGAGTTACTTAAAAATTTCTGACATGGGAGGAAAAATATCAATATTTGATATTCTCTGACAAAATTAAGGAATGAAGAAAAACAAGTGAGAGGGCATAGTGACAGATTCTCTTCTTGACCAAACTTTATTTGTGCTTCTCCAAGCCCTTATCTCCACTAGGCTATATCCTTGGGTCCTGCCTTTGGCCATCAAAGCCCAGATTTACCAGGAATCCTCTAAATCAGCATAGAAAGAATCCCTTATCAGGGTCAGCCTCACCTGCCTTTGGTTTAGCAAGAATGTCCCCTACCCTTATCATTTCTTAGTAATTTTCTACCCACTGGCCAGACTTGAGTTTAATCTCTCCCTGACTTAACACTTATTTGCAGTATTTCTGTGTAATCTTTCTTGACATATTACTAAATGTCAGGATAATATTTACTTTGACATCAGAAGAAATCTCAGGAACTAAAGTACTGTCACATTTCTTTCATTTGCAGCATACATCTTTTAACTTCAGTGTAGCCAAATGACATGTCTACGTATAGTGTAGCTAAATAATCTGCTGAGCTTTACCTGGCATCATGATAAGACACAATCCACCCATCTGCGCCCCAAAAGTCTAGCAAGCTGGCTTCCTCACTTTAATATTTATTCTATTACTCCAACATCTACAAAGTTTAGTCCCTATACAGTTCCCTTGGCGGGGAGGCTTCACAATCATCTTACAGGAAGCTGCAGCACAGACCCCCATAAAGAGAACCTTGAGGCAGAGTCTAGGTCTTGGTACCCAGTTGACCTGAGACCTGCCGTGGGCTGCAGTTTACACATCTGATGCGCACCAAACGCCAGAATTCGAAGAAAGTAAGTGTTAACGGTGGGATCGCTGGGGTGATAGTACACGCTAACTCCAATCGCAGATGTGAAAGCGCTTTTGAGTGACATTAGTCCGGGTGGCTGTGGCCAGGAGCGGATACAGCGGTGTCACCTCAAATGGTGACAGCAATGTGGCAGGGCCTGCCGTGCGCTCGCACGCCGAAGCTGGCTAACCTCGCAGGGTGGGGTACAGAGTCAGCCCAGGACCTTCGGAGTCGAGATACGGAGGGTCTGCTCTGCTGAAGAGAGGTGGAGACTCGCAACAAGCAAGCAGGGTACTCTGCTCCGAGTCGCAGCAGGCTGAGGGGACACTGAGGAGCTAACCCTCCCAGGCCACGCCTCTCCGGGCGCACGCAGGCGCGTGCACGCCCGCACGCCGGCCTCGCGCCGTCAGGCTCTATTGCGCATGCCCTCCGCAGGGGCGCTACAGCGGGAGTCCGAAATCCCAGGGCTGCACCCCTGCGGGCGGGTAGACCCGAATGGCCTCGCGTCACTTCCTGTGGGGCGGGACGGAGTTGAAGGGGTGGTACTCTGGCGCCTGGGAATCGGTTTGTGTTGCAAACCCAGCTGATGCGGGCGTCCGGCGTGGACTTCCGTGAGGCGGCCAGACGAGTCAACACTGCCCACGAAGTGATTGCGGCCTGCATCCCGGTGAGTGGCCGCGACGCGACAGGGCGGGGTGAGGGGCAAGCTGCCGCTGGGGGTGGCGGCCTCCGGGTCCCCCTGGGTCTCCGGCGGAGGCAGAGTCGCAGCCTGGGGAAAGACAGCCGCCGCGGGGAGTCCGGGGGCGTGGGGCGGCGGCGGCGGCGGCAGGGCCGGGGCCGGGAAGGACGCGGGGCGGGCGGCCGTGCGTGGTGCCCTCAGCCCCGACGCCGCTGTTTGGGTGCCTCTGGCCCTGCCCCGTGCCCGCACCCCCACTGGCACCCCGCACCCTACTCCCCATTCCCCACTGCCCACTCCCGGCGCGGCCCTGCAGAGACTGTCACTCCGGGGTCTGCGCTCTCCAGCAGCTCCCAGGGACTCAGAAGTGGGTGCTGTGTTTTCCGTCGTTCTTGACTGTCCTTGTGCATTTTGAACTTCCTTTGCTTGGTGTTTTTAAGGGAATTCCAGTGGGTGTGCTTTTTAAAAGCAGGTGAAGGGTGTGAATCATTGTGTTGCAGTGCAGGAAGCTCATCCCTATCCCCTGTGGTTTCTATGATGATGCTGAGAGGGCCCGGTTTTTACGCATACTGCAGTAACTTTGAAGAAAAGTGGTGACTCTCCAAAGAAAAATTTAGATGTGATATCACACAGTACTTTTATTTAAAATACAGTGTTTACTTCCAGGAGCAGTTGTATTGTAGATCTGTACTCCTGTTAAGGTTTCAGAAAGGATAAAAATACATTGCCAGAACGCCGGGCATGGTGGGCGCACTCCTGTAATCGCAGCACTCTGGAGGCTGAGGCAGGAGGATTGTTGCAAGTTCGAGACCAGTCTGGGCTACAAAGTGAGCCCAAGGCCAGCCTGAACTGCGGTTTGCAACACAAACCGACAGGGTCTCAAAAAGACAAAAACAAACAAACAAAAAAAAAAATCAAGGAAATGCCAGTAAGACAGTGAGATATATATAAGGATGTTAAAATTTTTTTACACTGTTAAAATCTGAGGATTTTTAATAAAGTGCTTAAACTGAATTGGGACCTTGTACTTTGTATGAGCCATTTGTGTCAAGCTCATTGTAGCCATTTTGTTAAATTGCTTATGTTAAAGTTTATTTTCACTTTTCGGGCATGTTATTTAGTCTTTTTTCAGGCTGGGCTTAAACTCCCAGGGATCCTCTCCAACCTCCTGAGTGCTGGGATTACAGGTGTGTGCCATCACACCTGGCCTTTATCCTTTAAATATTTCATTTTTTTAATTGTCATGTTTTCCTCTTATATATAAAGTAGGTCTAAATTAAAGTCTTTTTTTTTTTTTTTTTTGGGTACCGGTTATTGAACTCAAGATCTTGTTTGCCAAGTAGGCACTTTTACCACTGAGCTAAATCCCCAGCCCCTAAATTAAAGTCTTGTAAGCAGTGATCTTCTCATGAGTGATGTTGGATGAAAGATCATTTTCACAACTTATGTATTCACTGTTTCACAAGCGAAGTTGGGACAGGAACAGCTTTGAGTCATTTGCTTCCAGAGTGGAAGGGTGTGTTTTGCTTCACCCACGGAATCTACAAAGGTCAGCATAAGAACTCGTAACCCTAGACACCTTCCTGTCCGGTCCTTTCTCTGTTTTAATCTTTCCCACCTCAAGTGTTTTCTTCTATTCATTTATTCATTACTTTTTAAAACTTGCTCCTGAGTTTTGGACATATCTCCTGTGCTTTCTTGCTTCCTTGAAAGGCTTTTGTTTCTCTTCTTAATTCTGGATGGTACTCAAGACTCTACTCGGTTCTCTAAACCAGCACTTCAGCATTTTAAAACCCAAGGTATACTCCAGCAGGTCGGTGAATATCCAGAAATGTCACAGAAAATTATTGTGCATTTGCAAATAAGCATTTTTCATAAACAAGGGGCTTTTTTTCAGGTTGCATGACCTCAGGTAGTCTGTAGTTATTATTGCTATTATTTATTAAGTTTCCTTTGGTGCATCTGACCAGTCTAATGATTTCAGCTGTCACTGTGCTAATTCCACACATAAATCCAGAGTCTAGGTGCCTTTTAATTTGAATGCTCCCCCATTGCTTCATCATGTAAATGCAAAAAAAAATTTATTTTTCTCTCATTAAATTGGCTCTGTTTCCTCATATTCACAAATGGATTTTCCTTTTGTTTCTAAGATTTGTTGATTGTCAGCAAAGCCTGTGTTTCATTGTTGTTTTATTTCTGTCTGCCTACTTCCAAATGTGGATCACAGTAGCCCTCTTCTCCATTCTAGTGCTATTAATTCAGACATTTTATCACCTTTTTGGATTTATTATTGTGATGATTAAGTGAATTCTTAAAATCATCTTTTTCATCCAATTTGGCCTCCACCCAGCAATTCCCCTAGTTCTTTAGTTAATACTGCATTCCTTTTTTCAGAGGTTGGTCAATGCCTCTCTTCCATTTACACCTCCACTGTATTTACATGACCTCTAGTCTTCCTTAATCTTTTCTCAGTTGATAACCTGTCTCACTTTATATTCTATTTTTGTTTGTACTCTTAGCTTTTGTTATAGCTGAATTTACTTTCAGAACACCTTGCATTTACTAGTATTGTCATTTGGTTACAAATTAAACTTGTTAATTTTATTATCACTATTGTAAATTTTACTTGGTAGTTGTTTCTGAAGGAAGTATATTAAAATCTCTCAATTTGATCATAAAATTGTCTTCCTTTATGGTTCCCATTTTTGGGTTTTAGTCTATGTCAGTGCAATGTTGATAGACATTCATAATTGGTAATAATGATTGTGTGTGTAAATATACATGTTTGGGGGGTTGTTGATGTTTTCAAAGTACTAAAGATTGAACTCAGGGCCTTCACACTGAGCTACAACCCAGCCTGTTTTTAAATTTTATTTGAGAAATGATCTGAGTTGCTAAATTATCTGGGCTAGTTTTAAATTTGGCATCCTCCTGCCTCAGCCTCCCAGAATGCTGGGATTACAGGCCTGTTCAACATTGCCCTGCTGATGATTGTCTTTTTTTTTTTTTTTTTGAGACAGGTTTTTACTTTGTAATTGAGGCTGACCTTGAGCTCACTTTGTACCCCAGGCAGGCCTCAAACTCCTAGCTATCCTTTTGCCTCAGCCTCCCAAGTGGTGGGAGTACAGGCATGTGCCACCACACCTGGCCTGATGAGTGTATCTTTTTGAAACAATGCACAGTCCTCAATGATGGTGTAGGCTTAACATTGCTGTCTTCTGCTTCAGTCTGGGACCCATTCAGTCACCTTGTCCTTGATGATCTGAATATAAAAAACTCATTTCTGTCTCTGGAGTTGCTATTTCTCTCTGCCTAGAATTTTTTTCTCACATTCTCAGTTTAATTCTTAGTAATTTAACAACTTGTTATTAATTTCTGAATAATTTGCTTCCTCACTTGATTCAGTTCATCACTAAAATGTGAGTTTGTCACTCTTGATTATACAACTAAAATAATACCCTATCTCTTGCTTTATTTTAATTCACGGCACTTCTCATTCTGATGACATTGTATTAGTTATTGTTAATATCTTTTTTAATCATTAAATAATACCATTACCTTAAATTTGTCTTATATGTGTTATATATTCGAGCATCTTAGACTCACTTAATTTTTACCTTTAAATCTTGGTTACAGATTATCCTGCTGCTATATTTGATGATCATCAATCTTGGTGATGGTTCATTTCCTTGCATGTTTTGTAATCTTTCTGTGTTAATGTTCAGTGCTCTTGCTTAGTGTGGGTGTCCCATTGCCCTGGGCTTTGGCAGGGTCCTTACTTGGTGGTTTCAGTTGAATGATGGGGTTGCCTACACATCTGACGAGTTTTCATTTGCCTAGCACCATGGGGGTAGTATGACTAGATCCAGGCCTGAATGAAGTTCAACTTGTAGATTTCCCTTTATTGGTTTTGAGTGTGGCTGTTTATCCAGAAGGACTCTAACTATATAAGGAAGTAGGTTTTTTTTGTTTTTTTGGGTTTTTTTTCTTGGTTTTGAGATGGTTTTCACTATATATAGAGTTCGGGCTGGCCTTAAACTCAAGGCAGTTCTCCATGTAAGCCTCCTAAATGTTGGGATTACAGGCGTGAACCACTATGCCAGGCCATGAAGTGTTTCTGTCTGGTGGGAGTTGCAAGGCTTTTATGTTAATCTGGTTTATGACATTGTTTGTAAATCATGAAAAGCTCAGAAGAGCCAAGAAGGCAGACAGGCTTCTTGTGTACAATTGAGTGTTTTTTAAAAAGGCCTATACTGTCAGGGTTCTGGGCTCTTTGCTGTTGTTTATATGTCTTTTTCATTTTGTGTTTTTCTAGGAATTTGTTTTGTTTTGTCTTGGTTTGTTCTGTTTTTCCCTCTAATACAGAGAGGGCAGGTATAAATGTAGAGACTCATGCATGTGTAGAACTTCTAAACAGTTTATGAGCATCGATAATATACACAATGAAATGAACAGCTAGTTTGAAGAAAAAGAGAGAATAAGGTACCCAATGCTGATTCCATAGCATCATGATATGAAATCCAGAAATACTATTATTCTTTGTTCAGAGTGATTTTGGTTTGGTTTGTTTAATTTCAACATACATAAAGGTATGGACAGCTATTTTGAAGAGAATGAGAGACATTATGGCAGCCATTGTTGACTTACTTATTGTCTGATCTTGAAGACCTAAAATGCCTTCATCATCCTGCTCTGATTAGTTCTATACTATTTTGTTTTGTATGAATTCATTGTATGTGAAGATATGGACAACTATTTGGAAGAAAACAAGAGACAACATGATAAACAGTGAAGATCTCCGGTTGTCTTGCTTTGAAATCTGTGTCTCTTACATTGTTATCTTATGAACTGTTTTGTTCTGTTTTGTTATGTTTAATTTTACCCTCTTTAAAAATAAAAAAAATTTAAAAAATAATATGAGCACATGTACTGTAGAAAGGAGATTTTGATTCACAGTGTCGGGTTATTTGTTTGTTTGTTTTGTCTTTTTGAGTCAGAGTTTCACCATGAAGTTCAGGCTCATATAATAGCCCAGGCTAGCCTTGAACTTGCAATGATCCTCCTGCCTCAGCCTCTTGAGTTTGGAATTACAGGCGTGCACCACCACATCCAGTTTCAACAGTGTTGTATTCTTAATAATTATAATAGATTCTTGGTTCTTCTTTCTCAGTATTCTTATACTTTTTTCTCATAAAATCTCTGTAAGTCCTTCAGTAAAACTATACTATTGAAAATTTCTGAAATACTCTGTGTTTTCCTACATGCTTGTTTGCCTGTTTGACTGTATTTACTGTTATTTGCTTCCTCCCATCTCATCTTTCTTAAGTTACCACTTTTCGCAAGATTGGTTTTTTTGTGACAGAGTCTTACTATGTTGTTTAGGCTGGACTTGAACTCACTGTGTTGCCCAGGCTTACCTCAAACTCACTGAGATTCTCCTGACTCAGCCCTTCCAGTTCTGGGATTACAGGCATGCGCCACCATACCTGGCTTGTCTTCATGGCTTTAACTGTTTGAGAATGTCACGCATTTGTAATCTTACTGTTATGCTCTGTTCGTGTCCCCACACCCTATGTTGAAATCCTAACACTTAAGGTAAAGGTATCAGGCAGGAGAACCTTTGGGAGGTGATTAGGTGATGAGTGGGATTAATGCCCTTTTTAAAGAAAGACTCAAGAGAACAAACTAGTTCCCTCTACCAAGTGAAGACACAGCTGGAAATCACCATCTGTGAACCAGAAAACAATCCCTAACCAGACACTAAAGCTGCTAGTGACTTAAATCTTGGACTTCCCAGCTTCCAGCACGATAGTGTTTTGTTATAGCAGCCCAAATGGATCAAGACATACAATATGAAGTCTTTTTCTGATTGGCTTCTTTCACATAGTAATATTAAATTTCCTCCATGTCTTTCAACGTATTGATAGCTTATTTCCTTTTACCACTGGATGTTCCATTGTCGGTATGTTCCACTTACAATGACTATGGAGAGAATGTAGTGTATATAGGGTTCATATTATCTGCAGTTTCAAGCATCCATTGGGAGTCTTGAAATGTCTGAGGGGACTGCTATGTCCCCTTTTGTTCATGCACATACCGAGGGACCTCGTAGGTATTTCCAAGTTGAGCATTTATAAATAAAGCTGTTACAAATATTCACATACAAGATACAAGTATGGACATAAGTCTTTAACTCCTTTGGGTAAATGGCAAGGAGCGCACTTCCTGGACTATATGATAATGTATGTTTATTTTTATAAGAAACTGCCACACTGTTCTCCACAATAGCTGTACCATTTTGCATTCTATTAGCAATCAATAAGTGTTTCTGTTCATCCACATCCTCCCCAGTGTCTGGTGGTGTCAGCACCTTGGTTTCTGGCCTTTCTAATAATGTGTAGTGGTATCATACTGGTTGAATTTGCATTAAATGCAGAAAGACAACCTGTTCCCAACACCTAACCAGAGGGAGCGAACAGATATTAAAGGACAGGACAGATAATTTTGAAAGAGGGGTCAGGGGATTCTTCCCTCTAGTGGACAAAGAGCCCTGAGCATCTGGTTCACCTTGTTTCTATTTAGCTTAGGCAGTGGAGCAAGCAATTAGGTTAACGGGAAATTCATCTGTTTTTCATTATTTGTAAAGTGTGCCCAGGTAACTATTTGTCTAAACAAGATCTCAGCTGTGTTGACTTATTCCCTGAAACTTGCATTGCTAGAGGGAGAACAGCTTGCTGTTCTCTCCTTCCTGTCCACAGGGAAGGTCAACTGGGCTGTAATCCTTTTGACTAGTTTTCCACAGGCTTATAGTATGATGCATCTTTTCCTAAGCTTCAGTGTGTATCGGAACCCAGCCAAAAGTCTTGATTGTCAATATCAGGAACCTGGTCGAGAATCCCAATAGTCAATATTGGGAACCCAGCCAAGAATCTCAATTATTAGTCTCTAGAATGAAATGATAAAAATAAAAAATAGAAACAATTTATCTATAGATTCCTACTCTAGAGGGCGTACATAATCTTTATTCGAAGTGTCTTGTCCTTGAGTATACTCCTCAGATGACTTAGAAGGTATAGATGATCTTATGCATGAG
This sequence comes from Hydrochoerus hydrochaeris, assembly GCA_004027455.1. Classification (NCBI taxonomy): domain Eukaryota; kingdom Metazoa; phylum Chordata; class Mammalia; order Rodentia; family Hydrochaeridae; genus Hydrochoerus; species Hydrochoerus hydrochaeris. The sequence goes on along the minus strand of PVLA01002888.1, from coordinate 134,301 downwards.
CATGGGTTATCTCTATATTTAGTTCTTTAGTTTCTTTCAGTATTTTGTATGTTTTCTCACTTAGAGCTTGTACACATTTTGTTAGATTTATACCTAAGTATTTTCATTTTAAGGGGGGGATTGTAATTTAAACAGTAGTGTGCTTTGTTTTGAATTTCCCTTGTTCATTATTGGCATAGGAGAAAACTTTAACATATTAACTTTTTGTCCTTGTAACCTCCTAGTTCCGGAAGTTTATATTTGTTGATTCTTTCTTGTATTTTCTATCATGTCATCTATAACTAAACAGAGTTTTATTTCTTTCTTCCCATTTATATATCTTTTATTTCCTTTTTGTGTCTTCATGCATTAGGACTTCTGCTGCAGTGATAAAAAGCAGTGGTTAGAAGGGACATCTTGACTTGTTAATCTGAGTGAGAAAGCTGTTAATTTTTACCCTTAGTTATGATACTGGCTATAGGATTTTTTTCTTTTCAGGGTTTTGTTTGTTTATATTTACTTATTTTTTTGGTAGTGTATATCAAGTTGAGGAAGGTCCCTTCTATTTTCAGTTCATTGACAGTGAATGTGTGTTGGATTTTGTCAGGTGTTTTTTCTGCAGCTATTGATAGCCTATTCTTTTTTTAGCTTACTGATGTGATAAATTATGTTTATTCATTTTCACAGATTAAGCTTGTCCTGTATACATTCTATTTTTTTAAAATGGGTGTAATCATTATGTATTACAAGCATATCCTGATAAAAATTTTAAAAAAGAAAGATGAGTGAACTAAAATGTCTTTGAATTTGTTTCTCTACTTTAAGGTCAGATTTCTGCTCTTTATGTTATCAGCTAAGCTAGCATATTAGTTTAAAGTATCTTTAAAGGGTTTTGGATGTTAAAGGCCCAGAAGAAAAGAAGCATAAACAGGCCTAAGGAGTACAGATACGAATGACCTTAGGTAACTTTGATTCTGTCCCAAACTTGTAGTCAAAAAAAAAAAAAAAACAATTATTTACCTTGTCATCTCTGCCCATCTTGATTTCTTCTATCCTACCTCAGTACTACCCAGTTTTTCTTTTTATTGACTGTATACTGAAAGGTAAATTATTTTCTATTAGAGTCTATATAAGTCATATTGAAATAATCCTTTTTGAAATAATTTGCTAAATTAGTTAAAATATTCATGTATTTTATCTTTTACCCAATTTTGAGTTTACCTTTTTTCTTAATTCTATTTTAGGTAAGACCATGATTTACGGAATTTCATAAATGAAGCATTGAGGAATGAAATGAGATATCATACAGAAAATAAATGATAGTTAAGTTATGTCTATTAGTTTGACCATAGATATATATATTTACCTCCTTAGTAATGCGAGAAGTCTTTGTGGAAAGCAGAGAAGCAAGCAGCTGCATTCTGTGTGCTCTCCTGGACACTACTGGTGGATAAGCCATAGCAGTCTACAAAGAGGTTTTCACACAAGCAGGATAAGATGTAAATGGACCAAAAGTGAAGCGTATTCCTGCAGTAAGCACTGTTACTCTCCAAGCAACCATGTTTTACATATTGGCATTTGGAAACTTAGCACTTCTGCTCCCAAGGGACTTACAAAAGTGAGCATTCGTATGTCTCGTATTAAAAGTACTTTGAATTCTGTTTCAAAAGCTGTTTTTGGCAGTCAAAATGAAATGATTTCACATTTAGCTCAATTTAAGCCAAGTTTTCGAATATTAAGAAAAGTATCAGATAGTGGCTGGTTGAAACAGAAAAATACTAAAGAAACCATCAAATCTCTGAAAAAATACAGTGACAACAAATCAACAGAAAAGAGTCCTTTTGCAGAAGAGAAAAGTCAGCTGATAGATGAAGATATAGGTAAACAAAGCCTTTTTCGTTACACAAGTCATATAACCACAAAATTTGGAGAATCATTCTACTTTTTATCAAATCACATTAATTCATACTTCAAGCGTGAGGAAAAAATGTCTCAAAAAAAAGAAAATAAACATTTTCAGGACAAAGAACTTGAAAATGGAAACACTGAAGAAGGAAATCACAGTTCTCCAGGTCCTGGCATCCTAACTGGTGATCCAGGCCCGAATTCTTCCACAGGTACTGTGGCCAAGCCTGTGAGCTCAAATGGGGTACCGGAAGTTCTTCCAGTTTCCACTAAACAGAGCATCGCTAACTTTCTTTCTCGCCCCACGGAAGGTGTTCAGGCTTTAGTAGGTGGCTATATTGGTGGACTAGTCCCCAAGTTAAAGTATGACTCCAAGAGTCAGACAGAAGAACAAGAAGAGCCTGCTAAAACTGAGCAGGCTGTCAGCAAGGACAGAAGTGCAGAGGAGAAAAAGCGTTTATCTATTCAACGGGAAAAGGCAAGTTGTTACTTAGTGTGATTTAATTTGTATTAATTGTGTCAAATGCGTAACTTTCATTTCCTAATGAAACATTAACCATTTGTTAAAGGTGTCATATTCTAATCACCTGTATTTAATGTGTCTTTGTAGATTATTGCAAGAGTGAGTATTGATAATAGAACCCGGGCATTAGTGCAGGCGTTAAGAAGAACATCAGACCCAAAGCTCTGCATTACTAGAGTTGAAGAACTGACTTTTCATCTTCTAGAATTTCCCGAAGGAAAAGGAGTAGCTGTCAAGGTAATTTCTGATTTACTGAATCAGGTTTTGCCTTGCACTAAAGTACTAAGTTTTTATTTTAAAATTTTTGTGATTTTTATTATACATGTAATTGTGTATTCAGTAATTGCACCATTTTCTATAAGTCATTCTATTACTACTAATATCTGTATTTTCAGGTTAAACATTTATAAAATAGGAATGTCCATATATTTATTAAATTGCTTAAAGGCTGCCAAGTTTTTAATTGCAATGTCAGTGTTTATATTGTATAATTAACTCTTAAAACAGGACATAAAATTCATATATGGAACCAGTGCTAGTTTTAATTTTATAATCTTTTCATGTTTGAAAGCCTAAAATTTTAATGACCTATTTGTGTTCAATTTAATTATACAGTTTCATTCTTGATTGATAAAAGCAACAAAATATTTTTCCCCTCAATATAGGAAAGAATTATACCATATTTATTACGACTAAGACAAATTAAAGATGAAACTCTTCAGGCTGCAGTTAGAGAAATTTTGGCCTTAATTGGTTATGTGGATCCTGTGAAAGGGAGAGGAATCCGAATTCTCTCAATAGATGGAGGAGGAACAAGGTAAGGTTAGAAAAATTGACTTCTAAAAACTACAGATGCAGTTCAGCTGTAGGAGTCTTAAAAAATTGATCTGATAAAATTGTATCATTATAAAATCAAAATTTTAAAACATGAAATCGTGTTTTTTGTTTATAACTTCAAATCTCAGCAACTCTGTCATATGTTTGAGTCACCTCATTTTGATTTAGTTTAGTATTTGTATTTTAGTTTGACCTTTGTAGACCTTTTTGTTAATTTAGAGGCTTATCAACCATTAATCTTTTAAAATCTTGGCAGTGTTATAACTTTAGTTTGTTTTGTTATGTTTATCTTAACCGTATTAGTTAACTGAGCGTTTAGTGAGGTGATGGCTAGCACAGGTGTCTGTGTCATTAACTTCCTTGTTCCACGTGTTTGGTACCATACAAGAGGTAAATGCATTCCTTTATCAGGAGATAATTTCACTGTCAGTCTTCATGTTTACTTCTGGCAGTCCACTCATGCTTATTCTGTCATAGTTTATCTAATTTCTGCCATTGTGTTGCTTAGATTGATGGCTTGGTTTTTTGAAACTTTCCTCTCATAGTTTCTAGCTTGGGCTTTAGTTCCTGCCATCTCTGTCCTGACCTCTGAGCCTTACAGGCTATACTCTGCCTACTGTTTTTTCATTTAACTTCTCTGATTTTATTCTCTATACCTTCCATGCCAGTCATACTTCTCTATTCTTTATCTTTTGTTAAATTACCCAGTCTCACCTGTAACCTAAGTCCTTTACAATGTGACACTGGTGTGAAAGAAGGATTGAGTGATAAAAGGTGATTTAAATATTGCAGAACAGGACACTAAGGTACTAGAATGGTGGCAATGGGAATTTTGCAGGAGGAAGGAAAGATATGCAAAAATAGTTTTGAAGAAATATGGAGACTAGATATACTATAACTATATATACTATATGGTATATCTATACTATATATACTATGACTATATATATATATATATATATAGCTAGATATACTATAACTAGGACAAAATCATTCTAAATATAAATAGCGTCAGTGGAGGACTGGGATAGAATGACAGAGACAGGAAGTGAATTTAAAAGATCTCAGTGGATGTTTCTTAGAAAAGTGAAATAATCCAAGAAGGTATGTATCAGCCATGTATTGTATAAAGTAGTAATGAATTATAGAAAATCATTATAGTTAACAGAATCAGTTCCACATGATGAGAGTAAGGAAAGCGATAGTTAGGTGAGTAAGGAATTTCCCAAAGGAGCAGGAAGAATCCTCTTTTTATGTTCCAGAGGAGGAAAAAAGTGACATGGAAAAATAAAAAAATTTTCTGAGTAGTAATGGGAAATGTGAAAAAAATAAAGCAAAGTACAAGAATATAGCCTAAAAGTGGCATTTTAAAGAAGGCTCCTGACTTTTTTTAAAAAGTAAGAAATATATAAGCACAAATCTAAAAGAACATTGAGGGACATTCAGATAGCTAAAATGAGAGAGGTATGGTGAAAGACATTTGTGACTAATACTTGATCTGATAGGATAAGAGTTTTATTGGTCATAGAGGGAAGAGATTAGTAAAGAAATTTGGGAAAATCTAGGAGTATGTTAGGATGAAGGTAAGTTAGGATCAGTGATCCTGTGGTGGAGGTGATGCTGTCCCATAGAGGACACTTGGCATTGTCTAGATATGTTTTTGTTGTCACACTGGAGTACTTTCACTTACATCTCATTTGAAGAGAGCAATTCTGCTGAACACCCTGTGACCCATACAGCATGTCCTTAAAGCAACGATTTAGCCACCCAGGGAGTCTGAGGCTGTTGTAGGGTAGGGAAGTGTGAATAGGTAGCCAGAGCGGGAGGTTTGTGTGGAAGGCAGTAAGGTCTGAGGGCTATGAGTAAAAGAAACCAAACTATATCTCTGTGTGTGTTTGTGTGCATGCGTGTGTGAGTGACAACTTGTAGTACAGTGTTGCACAAATAACCTGGCAAATAAATATATATATGTAATTTTTTTTAAACTCATTTTGAATTAATTTACAAATATTTCATTTTTAAATATTTTCCTCCTGATTATGTAAGTAGTTAGAAAAACTTGGGTGGAAAAGAAAACAGAAACCAGAGCTAAAAGCATCAAGATTATTTTAATGTTGTTATCAATGTTTTCTGTGTGATGTATACCAAAAAGATAATAGAGATCACATTGTTAAATATGTTTTATTTAGTATTATCTTTTTTGTTTGTTTGTTTGGAACCGGGGCTCACAACCGCACACTTGCAAGTACGCCATCATAAGTTCGATCCCTGGTATCAATGAAAAAAAAAAAAAAAGAAAGAAAACTGTGCTCCTTTGGCCTGTTCTGTGACAAATGTTTTTCCAAGTGCAAGGGTGAGGGATTTCATAATTTTCTAAAAAATATAAACAAAAAACATTGACAGTGGAAAAAGAATCATCCATATGATACCCCTGTGTCTCTAGTAGGACTTTCCATCTGTTCACATTCCCTCCTGAAGCAATTTACTACCTCTGGCAAAGTTCCAGAAATTATCAGTTAGCAGCATTAATTAATATGCTCTAATGTCCTAAGTTTATTAAGTTTTTAGAAATGACTAAGTAGGTATTGACTAGTGAACTATATAAAGCACAAATATATAGAAACATAGGTGACCAACTGTATTGGTAAGAGATGGAAACAATGCATGTCATTACAAAGCTAATGAGAAGTTTTAAATGTTTTCTAGAGTTGAGTTTGTTTGTTTTGAGATAGGGTTTCACTATGTAATTCAGGCTGACCTTGAACTGACTATATAGCCCAGGTTGGGCACAGTGATCTTCCTGCCTCAGCTTCCTAAGTACTGAGATTACAGCATGCACCACTATGCCTGGCTAGAGTTGAGATGTTTTTAAAAAATGTGTCAGCCCATTGTTGTATTAGTATTTTTAAAGATACTAATACAGACTTTTAAATGTGCTGCCATTGTATAGATTTTATATCTTTAGTGATTCTCAGTGATTCTCAGTTCCAGTCAGGCTGTAGTAATTTATATTATTAGTTTTCATGTTAGCATATAAGCTACAAAGGCAGTTTATAGAATTGTTTGATTCAGTAACTTGAAGTAATATTCCTTGAGACAGAATTCATACTTTGCATTTAATCTTTTCTACAGGGGTGTGGTTGCTCTTCAGACTTTGCGGAAATTAGTTGAACTAACTCAGAAGCCAGTTCATCAGCTCTTTGATTACATTTGTGGTGTAAGCACAGGTAATTATCTGCAGCTCCAAAGAGGTGTTAAGGAAAAGCACACTAAACAGTTGGCCATAATGTCAAGGGTCAGTCTCTGAAATGGTGGGTGTTTCGTATGTTGATAATCCTTTGGTTTGCTTAATGAACTTTTAAAAATCTTTATTGATTAACATTCAAAAATACATTTTATGTTCTTTTATAGTATATTTTCAATAAGGCACTGTGGTTCTACAAAGTATTGTTGTTTTATGGAATTGTCATCATAAAGAGAGTGATAAAATGGAAGATAAGTACTCACTATATTTGAACCAATAGAAAATCTAAGATAAAGGGGAGTCAGGCCCACACTGTGAGGTGAGTTCCAGTTCCAGCGCTGGCCTGGGGAGAGTTTGGGACCATCGCTCCTGGCGGTTGGGTGCCCACCCAGCCCCCTAGTACACTGGACTAGGCTCAAAAGGTTTCCCAGGCTTGAGTGGACCACGCCCAGCGACCTTCATTCAACTAGGGGAGCCAGGCCGGCACTGTGAGGGAAGCCAAGGCCACATGAGTCCCAGGAGGCGAGGGTGCACAAGGTGATTTCCAACACGCCCAGGGAAAGCTTTGGAACATCACTTGATGCACGGAAATATAGGAAAATGACAAAACAAAAGAGCAAAATGCAATCTCAAACCTCTAGCCCATCCCAAGAAAGCCTGGAGCCATGTACATAGAAGAAAACATTAGTCATACACCTGAAATGCCTGAAATGATATCAGCTAAAATAAAGAAGCAAGTATGGGGAGCTATGAAGGAACTCAAATCAGAAATAATCTCCCAGGTAAAAGAAGAAATGATAAAAGTAGTGAAAGAAATACTGAATGCATCTAAAGAAGACACAGCTAAAAAAATAGAGGAACAAAGCAAAAAGATAGAATCCCTGAATGAACAGTATAAGAAACAAACAGAATGCATGAAGCAGATTCAAAGAGATATGCAGGAAATCAAAAATTCTATTGAAAGTTCCCCAAACCACCTCAACAAAAGTGAAGATAGAATTTCAGACCTCGAAGATAAGATTGCAGTTAGTGAATAGGAAAGGAAAGATCTTCTAACAATAACAAGAAATCAGGAAATAAAAATTCAACAGCTGCAAGATGATGCAAAGAAAAACAACATAAGATTAATAGGGATAAATGAAAACAAAGGGGACAGCACAAATGATATCCAGAGGCTATTTACAAAAGTAATAGCTGAAAATTTCCAAAACATGAGAATGGAAACTGACATTCAGATTAGTGAAGCATATAGAACTCCAAATAGCCATAACCAAAATAAAACTATACCCAGACATATAATAATCACCATCCCAGAAATCCAACATAAGAACAGAATATTAAAAGCTGTTAGAAAAGATAGATCACCTATAAAGGAAAACCTGTCAGAGTCACAGCAGACTTCTCAACACAAACAATGAAGTCAAAAAGAGCATGGAGTGAAGTATTTCAGATCCTAAAGGAAAATGACTTCCAACCCAGACTGATGTACCCTGCAAAACTGTCCTTCAAAATGGATGGAGAAATAAGATACATCCATGACAAAGAACAGCTGAAGAACTTCATGATCACCAAACCAACCCTACAAAGAATACTGAAAAACATTCTAGATACACATAGGAAAAAACTACTAAGCAAGACAGACAAACAGAATGGAAAGGTAAAGCTACAACAGCAGAAAGATAACATGTCAACAATAAACCAATATATCACAGTTTTAACCATTAATGTAAATGGCCTCAATTTACCAATTAAACAGACTGGCAGAATGGATCAAGAAACAACGTCCAACCATATGCTATCTACAAGAAACCCATCTAACCCAAAAGGAAATTCATAGAAAGTCAGAGGCTGAAAAACAATGCTCCATGCAACAGGAACTCAAAAAAAAAAAAAAAAAAAAAACAACTGGGGTAGCTATTCTGTTTGCAGACAATGTGAACTTCAAACCAAGAATGATCCAAAGGGGAAAATTTCGAGAGGAAGAGATAACAATCTTAAATATGTATGCACCAAATTCCAGAGCACCCAGCTACACAAAGCAAGTATTAACAGAAATGAAAAATCAAATAACACAGTTATAACAGGAGACCTTAACACACCATTGACACAAAGGGACAGATCAACTAGACAGAAAAGCAGCAAAGAAATAACTGAATCACACCTGTGAACAAATGGATTTGATAGATATATGCAGAGTGTGTCATCCAACATCAGAATATACATTCTTCTCAGCAGTACATGGGACATTCTCTAAAATAGACCATATACTAGCCCACAGAACATATTTAAGTAAATGCAAAAGAATTGAAATTATCCCATGCATGTTATTGGATCATAGCACCATGAAACTAGAAATTAATGATAAATTGCAAAATCCCCACAAACACATGGAAATTGAATAATACACTTGAGCAATCAGTGGGTCACAGAGGAAGTTAAGAAGTTAATATCTACAAGCAAACAAAAATACAAATACAACTTAATGGAACCAGTGGGATGCAATAAAAGTGGTCCTTAGAGGAAAATTTATTGCACAGAGTTCCCACATTAGGAAAACAGAACAAACACAAGTAAATAACCTGATACTATACCTCAAACAGCTAGAAAAAGAAGAGCAAGCCAAGCCCGAAGTCAAAAGAAGGGAAGAAAGTATAAAGATCAGAGCAGAAATTAATGCAATAGAGACTAAGAAAATAATACAAAGAATCAATGAATCAAAGAGTTGGTCCTTTGAAAGAATAAAATTGATAAGCCCCTAGCTAACCTTATTTTAAAAAGGAAAGAAAAGACTCAAATTCATGCAATACAGAATGAAAAATGTGAAATCACTACAGACTCTGTGGAAATACAGAAGATCATCAATACCTATTTTGAAAACCTCTACTCTTATTGGTTCGATAATACAGAAGAAATGGACAGATTCCTAGAAACATATGAACCACCAAAGCTGGATCAAGAAGATGTAAAACTACTGAATAATTCAATTTCTATTAATGAAATTGAAAATGTAATTAAGTTCTTACCAACAAAGAAGAGCCCAGGCCCAGATGGATTCACTGCGGAATTCTACAAGAAATACAAAGAAGACTTAATGCCAACACTCCTCAAACTGTTCAGTGAAATCAAAAGGGAAGCAATTCTCCCTAAGTCATTCTTGGAAGCAAATACTACTGTAGTCCCAAAACCTGAGAAAGACCCAAATAAAAAAGAGAACTATAGGCCAATCTCCCTAATAAACATAGGTGCAAAAATTCTCAATAAAATATTGGCAAACAGGATGCAGCAAATTATCAAGAAGCTATACTCCATGACCAAGTAGGATTCATCCTAGGCATGCAGGGATGGTTCAATATACATAAATCAATAAATGTAATCCACCATATCAATAGAGCCAAAAGTAAGAATCACATGATCATTTCTATAGCTGCAGAAAGAGCTTTTGATAAGATCCAACACTCATTCATGATAAGAACCTTACAGAGAATTGAAATAGATGGTCTCTACCTCAATATGATAAAGGCCATCTATGACAAACCAATAGCCGGCATCATATTAAATGGCCAAAAACTGAGAGCCTTTACCTTAAATTTAGGCACAAGATAAGGATGTCCCTTATCATCGCTCCTATTCAACATAGTACTGGAAATACTAGCCAGAGCAATTAGACAAGAGAGAGAAATAAAAGAAGTAAAGATAAGAAAAGAGGAAGTCAAATTATCATTATTTGCAGATGACATGATACTCTACATAGAAGACCCCCAAAACTCCATTGAAAGACTCGATGTAATAAATAAATACAGCAATGTAGCTGGATACAAAGTCAGTACTCAAAAATCAATAGCATTCCTATACAGTAACAACAGAATCACTGAGAGAGAAATAAGAGAAGCAACACCCTTCACACTAGCATCCAAAAAACTGAAATACTTAGAAATTAATCTAACAAAAGAAGTAAAAGAGCTATACAGGGAAAATTATAATATCCTGAAAAAAGAAATCAAAGAGGACCTCAGAAAATGGAAAGACATCCCTTGTTCATGGATAGGAAGAATAAAAAACATTGTGAAAATGGCCGTTCTCCCAAAATTGTTATACAGATTCAATGCAATCCCAATGAAAATACCACTAACATACCACATAGATCTAGAGAAATCACTCCTAAAATTCATCTGGAACCAGAAGAGACCTAGAATAGCAAAGGCAATTCTAAGCAGCAAAGGCAAGGCAGGAGGCATCACAATCCCTGACTTGAAGTTATAGTACAAAGGTACTGTAATAAAATCAACATGGTACTGGAATAAAAACAGATCTGAAGATCAATGGAATAGATTAGAAGATACAACCACAACTACAAACACACTCAACCACCTTATCTTTAATAAAGGAGCCAAACATGTTTACTGGAAGAAAGATAGTCTTTTTAATAAGTGGTTCTGGAAAAACTGGCTATCCATATGCTGAAAACTAAAACTAGACCCATGCCTATCACCATGTACTAAACTAAAATCTAAATGGATTAAAGATCTAAATATTAAAACAGAAACACTAAATCTCTTTGGAAGACAAAGTAGGTAAAAATCTTGAACACATAACAATAGGTAGAGAATTCATGAACAAGAACAAAACTGCATGGGAAATACTTCCCAGAATCAATAACTGGGATCACATCTCATTAAAGAGTTTCTGCATGTCAAAAGAAATCTCCAGTATAGTGAAAAGAAAACCCACAAACTGGGAAAAAAAATCTTAGTAAACTGTCCCTCAGACAAAGGACTTCTGTCTAGAACTTATAAAGAAAAAAAATCAGATCCCCGAAATTCAAAGACCCAATCCAAAAATGGGCATCCAAGATGAACACACAGTTCTCAGATGAAGAAATACAAATGGCAAATAAATACATGAAAAAAATGTTCATCATCATTAGTCATTAGAGAAATGCAAACTAAAACCACACTGAGATTCTATCTCACTTCAGAAAGAATGGCCAGGATCAAGAAAATTACCAACAATAAATGCTGGAGAGGCTGTGGGGAAAAAGGAACTCTTCTGCACTGTTGGTAGCAGTGTAGACTGGTGCAACCACTGTGGAGGTCAGTCTGGAGATTGCTCAAAAAGCTGGGATTGGAAGTCCTATTTGACTCAGCTGTTCCACTCCTAGGCATATTCCCAGGAGAACTGAAAACATCTTACACAGTGATATATGTGCACCTATGTTTAGAGCAGCACAATTTGTAATAGCCAGATCTTGGAAACAACCTAAATGCCCATCAGCTGAGGAACGGATAAAAAAATTGTGGTATTTTTATACAATGGAGTACTACTCAGCTATAAAGAATGATCAGATTGAGATATTTATAAATAAATGGATGCAGCTTGAGACCATACTCATAAGTGAAATAAATCAAACTCACATGTATAAATACCATATAGTCTCCCTAGTGTAAGAAATGGTAAGAGTGTATAAGATTTTATGGTAATCATGGCTCCCCATTATATTGCTTTGAAGTCTTATGTTTTCATTCATTAGGTGGAATGGTTTTACTCTGTTTTGTTCAATTTTATTATGTGTGATGGTATGAACAACTATTTTGAAGAAAAAAGACATTATGGCAGCCATTGCTGATTTAATATCATCTTGCTTTGAAGTCCTAACATGCTTTTGTTCTTCTCTTACCATTGGTTCTATCATATTGTGTCTTATTGGATTTTAATATAAACAATATAAACAAATTTTTATGGAATATAAGATATTATAGTAGCCATTGTTCATTTTGTATTATTTTGTTCAGAATGCCTTGTAATACTTTCATTCTCTTCAGTGGTTTTATTCTATTTTGTTAAGTTTGATATTATTGTATGTGAAACTACGCTCAACTATTTCAAAGAAAGAGATACTATGGTAGCTACCGTTAATATCCAATTGTTAAATTGTGAAGTGCTGTGTTGCCTATATTCTGTTCTGTTCTGATCTGCTTTGTTCTGTCCTCTTTTGTTTTATTCTCTGTACAAAAAAAAGATAACAAAAAAGGAAAATCTAAGATAAGATTTTACCCTTTTGTGATGTTTGTCTCTCAGTGAGGAAATTGTTTTATACATCATTTTTTATGTTGTTTGAAACCAGAATTTAAATTGATAACGTTTGAGAATTGCATTTTTAGAAAGCTACTTTTACATACATATAATAAGATTTTGTTTGTATAGAAAGAATTGGCAATTTAGTGTGATTGTTACTTTGAATTTTACTGTTTGACCTGGTAATTTCTCACTTCATGTTAGTTTACACTTTATAGTTTTTTTTTAATGAAAAAAGGTAAAACAAAATTCCATAACAATAATACAAGAATAACATTAGTTAATAGGTTACATGTTATATCTTTAAAGTAGTTGCTCAGGGTATAAGATATGGGCATAAAAATTTCTCCAATAGATATTAGCACAAACATTTTTAATGAAGGAAGAAACACTAATAGCATGACTGACTTGCATTTTTTCCATTTTCCCTACTACCCTTTTCTCTTTTAGCCAACCTAGTCCCTTTTTCCTTTTAAAGAATTTCTTCCCATTTCACGTCTATTGTACATTTCAGAATTTACTTACTCTTTCAGTTTCTCCTACCAGGGAGACAATGTGATGTTTACACATGTGAGTCTGATTTATTTCATTTAGGAGTATGGTATCAAGTTACATCCATTTACCTATAAAAGTCTCAAGCTTTTCCATCTTGATGGCTGAGTAGTACTCCATTGTGTAAAAATTCCACAGGTTTTTTAATCTATTTCTCGGTCAATAGGCATCTGGGTTGTTTCCAAGATTGAACTACCACAGATTTTTGTACTGCTGGAAACATAAGTGCACATATACCACTATGATACAGTGTTTTTAATTCTAGGAAGATACCCAGAAAGGAAATAGCTGGGTGTAATAGGACCTCTAATCCTAGTTTTTTGAGGAATCTCCACAATGATTTCCAGAGTGGTTGCACCAGTCTACAATCTGACCAACAGTGGAGAAGTGTTCCTTTTTCCCCACAACTCCTCCAGCATTTGTTATTGGTTGATTTCTTGATAGTAGCTATTCTTTCTGGAGTGAGATGGAATCTCAGTGTTGTTTTAATTTGCATCTCTTGAATGACCAGTGATGTCGAACATTTTTTTAATATATTTATTTGCCATTTGAATTTCTTTATCTGAGAAGCGTGTGTTCATCTCAGATGCCCATTGTTGGATTGGGTCTGTAAATTTAGAAGATCTCATTTTTTTTTTCAGTTTTTTAAATGTTCTAAATGTCAGTCCTTTGAGGGACAGTTGGTTAAAATTTCCCACTCCAGATTGTCTTTTCTCTTTGTCGTTAATTGCTTTTGATGTGCAAAACTTTTTAATAAGATAAGATTCCAGTTGTTGATTCTTTGAAGTATTTCACTTCATAGATTTTATACCCTTTTCTCATTCTTTTAAGTTACAGTAGGAGTTCTAAAGATCACTACAAACAAAATCAAGAGATTTCTCTACATCATTAGTTTTGAACATGACCAATATTCCCAAAAGGGGTGTTAATTGATGGTCAGTTGTCATTACTAATGGAGAGCAATTACAGGGATGATCTAAAAACCTGAGGAATCCATTGGTATTTGGAATCAGAACACTACTTAAGATAGAAGATGTTGGATTAAAGTAGCATGGATTTCTTTAAAAAGGATGGATGCTCAACGATTTTAATATGTTGAAAATGTGACTCAAAATAGGAAAATGATAGGTAGATGCCAAGTCAGCTTAACTCTGGAAACATTTTAAAGAGACATTTCCCAAGACTATAGTGTTCTTTTGGAAATATTACCCTAATCATTTCTCTTTCATTTGGAATGGTCCTAGGAATTCAAACATTTAAACATATTAGAAGCTAACTTCTTGCTTTGACTCCATTGTTAGAGCTAGCTCAGTAAAGAGAATCTCAACTGAGATTCATTTATGAAGTAAAGGATCAGTTTATGTAATATGTACATTTCTGTTTTACAATGTATCTTTTTAATTGTGTTTCATTTATACTGATGTTAACTTGTGGTGTGGTAATTTTCTTTTTTCATTTTTTATAGTTTGCAACTGTGTTCTTTATAACGTTAGTACAGTATAAGTTTAAAGATGTAATAACAGCAATAAAGTTAATTCAGTTTTTAAATTCTATCATCTTTTACTTGAAAAAGTAACGTATTTGCAGGTTGTTGTGTTAATTAGAAAATTTCTACAAATTAAAAAATAATTTCTATTATATAAGCTGTAACAGCATATTTTTAAAACGTAACTTGTCTGATCTTTTACTGGTATACCAATTATAGTAAAATAAGTTAAACATTCAGACTCTGTTATGGTAGTGATGTCTTGTTTTTCCTTTGTATTTTGTTGCAGTCTCAAGTTGGGTGGTAATAATGAGCAGGTCTTTGCTCTGTCCTATGGGTTTTCCATACCCCAAAGCTTTCTTTCTTTCCTTCAGGGTTAAGCCAATTAGATACACTAGGTGGCAGTGTGTCCTACCAATTACAGCTGGTAGATGAGATGTTTATTTAAAAGGAATCACACAGTAACTGATTTCTTTAATTACACTGGTTCTAGGACCAACCTGAAGTAGTAATTGCTTATTAAATCGGTACATTTTCATTATACTATATTCAATGATTAAAACTAATGTCTGGCCATCTACTGTGATCTCTGACTTACATATATTATTTAATTTAGTGTTGCAACATTTTAAAATATTTTAAAAGTGTTATCATCATCATTTTGGGGTAGCATTTATCTGACCTTTTTGGAACCCAGTAAAATTTTTACATGTATTAGCTTAGTACGAAGAATTTACGCATTTTAATTATTGTTTCTCCCCATTTTATTTATTTTTATTAGTGCTTATTTGCAGTACATGGTTACTTTCCTTGTGTGGAGTTGGTACGTGTATGTAGCACACCTTAATTTCTTTTTTCATCCCCTTTTCTTCTCTTCTCTGTCCTCTCCCTAGTGTTAAATGAAGTAAGTCAGATACACAAGCTTAAATATTGCATGGTTTCTGATATATGAGAAACCCAAATTATAAGAAAGAGTAAAAAAAGTTGGTAGGAAGGCAGATCTTTACCCCCATTTTACATTTGAGAAAATTGGGACTTGAGAAATTAAGTCATCTGTGCCAGGTAGAGTAGCTAGAATTTAAGCCAGGTCAGTGACTCAGGAGATCTTATAGGCATAAATGCAAGTAACATCAGTGCCAGTAAAAGCTAACAATTCTTTCTTTCAGGTGCTGTGTTAGCTTTCATGTTGGGGTTGTTTCATATGCCACTGGATGAATGTGAAGAACTTTATCGGAAATTAGGATCAGATGTATTTTCACAAAACGTCATTGTTGGCACAGTCAAGATGAGTTGGAGCCATGCATTTTATGACAGCCAGACATGGGAAAAGATTCTTAAGTAAGTTATGATTGTTGTTTTTAAAAATGTTACTATTAGCTGGGTATGATGGCACACACCTGTAATTCCAGCACTCAAGAGGCTGAAGCACGAGAATCGCTATGAATTCAAGGACTACATAGTGAGACGCTGTCTCAAAAAAAAAAAAAAAAAAGATCTTATTGTGTATGTATATTATAATTTGAAAATATAAACAATTTATTAATCCTATGAATTAGAGATAACTACTGTTGTTTTGGTGAGTCATACTCTACTCATAGGTCCTTGAGTTCATACGTGTACGATTTGCATGTAAAAGCATTGTTTTTAAAATATGAGACTGTATTGTACATAGACAATATTTGTATATTACTGTATTGACTTAACATGTTATATAACCTTTTCTCATTATTCAAAAATTTTATGATTTAAAATTCTTTCTAAATACTACAAAGCCGAAAATACAAGGATAACGTAGAAACTTAAAAATCAAGCGTGATCCTATTACTCCAAGCAGTAGATCTTACTATAGGTCTCCTGGTTTTGTCTAGATTGTATATATTTGTATATATGTTTTGTGTAGCTAAAATTATATTGTAATTGTAAATTTATATCCTTTCCCTTTTTTTCCAAATTCTTAAAAACTTCTTGATGTGTTTTTCAAGACTATGCTACATTCCACTGGTGGTACAGTTCTTTCTTAACTATTTCAATTTAGGATATTTGTGGACATTTATATTATTCTTAAGTTTTTGTGTTTATGAACAGTGCTGTGATAGGAAACCTTAGATTTCTGCTCACATTTCAGATTATACCAATATTGACAAGATGCATATTTATTGATTCAAATATTGATGTCTTTTTATTACCATGTGGGAATAGAGAATATATAGAGAACAATGAAAGTAAACAATAATCCCACTAGGAACAAAACCACTGTTAAGCTGGGTGTGGTGGCACACACCTGTTACCCAGCACTCAGGAAGCTGAGGCAGGAGTATTGCTGTGAGTTCAAGGCCAGCCAGAGCTACAAAATTGATTTCAAGGCCAGCCTGAGCTGCACAGTGAGACCCAGTCTCAAAAACAGCAAAAACAAAACAACTAAACATTAATGTTTTTGTCTAGATTTCCTACAAATAAATGAGTGCGTATGGATTTTGTTTGTGTAATCATTCACTTTAAACATTGGGGTGTTAACATATATGTAGTTTGGTATCCTGCATTTTAGCATTTATCACAAATTATTGCTTATGTCATTAATATTTTTAAAACATTTTAATTTTTTTGTTTTTGTTTTTGGTTTGAGCAGGGTCTCATTGTATAATGCTGGCTGGCCTTGAACTTGCTTATATAGTCTGGGCTGGCCTCGAACTCAGGGTGATCCTCCTGCCTCAAAGCATTTTTTAATAATTGTTCACTGTCCTATTTTCTAAATGTCCTTTTTTTCTAAAGGAGAAGAAGCTGAGAGAGGCAAGAATCTTGTCTATTTTGGAAAACATTGCTTGAGTATTTTATACTGATACTTAGAAAAGTTTATAAAGGGTAGGTCACTGAGCGATTTGTAAATACTCTATGTGAAATTCACTAATTCTAGTTGTAAAAAACAGGACTGTCAGGTGAAAATGGCACTAGAAAAATGGTTTTACTCATGAGAAAGCTTTGTAAAACCATAGCTTCATGTTCAGGAAAATTTGTTTTTAATTGAAATAAAATCTTCACTGAAGCTAAATTTCCTTATGTTGTAAAAACTACTGTCCAAGAACAGTTTCTGGACTGTTGCAATGTTTTAAATGCCAGCACAGATGACTGTAAAAACAATTTTTGGATGACATTAACTACACCTAATGTTCTACATTCCAGTACCTGCTTGTACTTGTATATCCTTTATTAAAACAAGTTTAATGCCTGGATGTCTTGACCTGGTTTTTAGGTAGCTTTAGTCTGTCCATATTTGCAGTCTTATCTCAACAAAACTTCTTATCTCAACTATCCTGTCAGTAGAACCCTGGAAACAAAAGATTTATTCTTCTTTTATATCTTTGCCCTGTATATTTGCTGGCTTTCAGTATATTTCCTTGCTATCTTTTGGTGCTTTTCTCAAACTACGACTACACTTCTGTACATCTTTTTTGGTTACTGCAGCCTGTATTGATCCATCTAAGAACCATCAATATTTGCACTTTGAGTTAGAGTTTAATAAATAAATACCTATTGTTTCACATGAATCAATTAGATTATAAGACCCTTAGAGGAGATTATTATATTTCTTTTTTGTCCCTTATACCACTTTGACACAGTCACAGGGGAGCAGTCCCTGAATGTTAAGAGATAAATTCATTTTGATAGATTTTTTTCTTCTCATTTAATACAGGGATAGAATGGGATCTGCACTAATGATTGAAACAGCTAGAAACCCTGCATGTCCTAAGGTATGTTTATCTCTTAGATGTAACATTTGGAAGAAGGTCTGGTGAAAGTGCTTCCTCTGAGGGCCTTTTTGTTGAGAACAGTTCCTAAAATTTCATCTGATAGATGTTATTTCCTTACATATTGTTTCATTTTGTGAATGTATGAGATGTGATGATGAGATCTTTTCTCTATCCAGTGAAAAAATACCACAGAAATTTAAAGAGTAGGAAAGTCTGGAACTGAACATAGAGAAGAATTATTTTATCATAATTATTTTAATCAAATCTAGTAATTTAAAGAAAATTGCTACAATACTTTCCCTAGGTTTTTAAAGAGAAATTTTATGTGCTATCAATATATATGTAATATTAATATAACGAATAGAATCCCAGTTTTAAAGATAGGTCTTACTGTGACTCTTCATTTGTTTGAAACTTGATTATCTGAATACTGTTCGAGTTCTATTTTTTTAAGATAATACTTGATTTGCTTGAATAAATAATTTCTTGATTTGCTTGAGGAATCTGTGCCTAGGAATCTCATGCATCTTACATTCTTGAATGACAAGCTGCATAACGCAAAATCAAATGCAGTTTCTCTTGTGGCTGTTTAACTGGCATTTTCTTTTTTTGTTTCTCTGTTTTCTTGAGACAGGGTCTCACCATGTAGTTCCAGTTGGCCTTGAGCTCACTGTGGTTTTTTGTTTTGTATTGTTTTGTTTTTTGAGACAGGGTCTCACTATGTAGTGCAGGCTGACCTTGAACTCACTGTGATCCTCCTCCCTCAGCCTCCTGAGTGCTGGGATTACAGACATGTGCTGCCACACCCAGCTAAGTGGCGTTTTCATGTTTTCATTCCTGCACATATTAACGTCACCCACTGTGGGAGCACTGTGCTAGGCACATTGGATACATAGCAAATACAGCAGTGGGGTTTAGAGCCTTGTAAGCCAATATGGCTGTTGATGCAGTAGTCACACAAATGAGATAGGGCTTCCTGAAGTCAGTGCCGTGGAGCACTTGGACAGCATCTTTTTAAGGTCCACAAGAAAAGGCTGCTCAGCGAGAATCGCTGTGAAGATCATGAGTAGGAACGTTGCTGCCAGTGGGACAGAGAGAACGGCTTTGCAGGAGGAATGTGGAGAAATCCAGGAACTGAAAGAGTTTATAGGCGGAGTCCAAGGGTCCAAGGACTGCATGTGGCGTAAGGCTGAGCAGTGGGCAGAGCCCACCATGCACGAGTCTCACAGGCCTTGATAATGGGCGACTTGGCTATTTTTTGGAAAAGACCCTAGGATGCTTTGTTCCCATATATCTCCTGGACTCTGCTTGCTTGCTTGCTTCCAAGTTGTAGAAGTTGTCATCTTTAAATAGAAGAATATTGTGAGTATGAGGAAACTTTAGTCAGAAGGGACTTCATCATCATAAAATGTATGAGAGCAGCACCCCGTACATTTCTTAACCCAGTTTTATCTATATTTTGTACTGATTATGTAAAGACCTGGATTAAAGTTTGACCAAGTCTTAACCATAGTGACCTAGGAATGTAAATGAATAACTTACAGGAATTCAGGATATGACCTTCATTCATTAAATAGCAAAGCAAACAGGTCCATGGTGGGGCTTGGCACAGGACACTGAAAACTTTGGCCTCCATACTTGTCTGCCTCTTGAGTTTGTATTACAGATCATAATAAATAATAGCACACTTTATTTAAAGCCAGTGGACAGCAAAATGTGAGACCTGGAATGATTAACGTTAAAGTTTCTTAATAAAAATTAATCTAACTACCAACTTTTAATAACTATGACTTATGATCACTAAGAGTATGTGTAGTAGTAAGAAGCTAGAATAGAATAAGTACTTTTTTTTTTTTTTTTGGTACTGGGTATTGAACTCATGACCTCGTACTTGCCAGGCAGGCACTTATATCACTAAGCTAAATCCCAGGCCCCTAGAATCAATAATTTAAAAGAACACAGAAACAAAGACTAACTTGAAAAAGATACGTGTATTATGATCATACATGTATTGTGGGAATTGTGAAATGCATATGTTCATCTTTTAAGTAGTTTGTATGATTACCACGGTGTCATAAAGATCTAGAAATGTGTGCCTTTTAAATAAAATTATTTGGTCAAATAACATCTTTATTGTTCTTTTCTAATACATTTCTTAGAATTATCTTTAGCCTTATATGTATTTGCCATAAAAAAATAACTGTGTTACACATTGGTCTTGTTGGAGCAGTGAAGATTGTTCATTCATTCTGCTAAATAGTATTTAATTTCTACAGATCCTAAATATTGTTGTTATAGTGGTATTGTTTACTTTTTAATTTACTAGGTTGCTGCTGTGAGTACCATAGTAAACAGAGGGATAACACCAAAAGCTTTTGTGTTCAGAAACTATGGTCATTTTCCTGGATTCAACTCTCATTATTTGGGAGGGTGCCATTATAAAATGTGGCAGGCCATTAGAGCCTCCTCTGCTGCCCCGGGCTACTTTGCAGAATATGCATTGGGAAATGATCTTCATCAAGTAAGTAGACTTACATGCTGTCTTTTTAAATGTTGCATGATTAAAGGAATCAGCTGTTATTAAATGTTCATCAGTTTCACAAGGATTAATCAAGGGGACATCTTCAGTGTTAATACTGTGTGTTCAAAAATACACAGTTCAAAGCTGGGAATGGTGGTGCACATCTGTAATCCTTGCACTTTGAGAGACTGAATCAGGAAGATTGCAAGTTCAGCCCCAGCCCAGCAACTTAGTGAGATTCCATCACAAAAGAAAAAAAAAAAAAAAAAGCATTGGGAATGTACTTTAGTGTGAAGACCCAGTTTTACTGATGAAAAAGTGAGATAATATATATCATTAGCTTTCATATGATAAAAACTAAAAAATGTCAAGGCACGGTGGCACACACCTGTAATCTCAGCTCTTGGGAGACTGAGGTAGGAGAGTTGTGAGTTTGAGGCCAGCCTGGGCTACAAAGTGAGTTCAGGGCCAACCTGAATTATATAGTGAAACCCTGAATTATATAGTGAAACAAACAAAACTAAAAATCAAGTATGTTCTCTGAAAATCCAGAACTCAGTCTGCTTGACAGCTCTGGAAGGCATAGTTTGAATTGAAGGAGATAATACAATAAAATAATATAAGTGCTCACTAAATTAGTTGTGTACCATATACATTTAATGCTTTTCATATGTTTTCTCATTTAATCATTTTTACTCATGAGACAGAACTATTTCCATTTTTTACTTCAGAAATTGGAATCTTAAAGTTAAGTAAGAAAAGTAATTAGACTAGAGTCTCAGCTGTTAAGGGACAAATAGGTTGCTGTCTGTAATTATCCTGCTTTAAGTTTATGATTAAATTATCTTTAAAGTTAAATATTCTGGTAATTTTCTGTTCTATAAACTCATTTTACTTAATTTTTTTCTGTCATTTGCCCCACTATTCATAGAAGTTTTACTTCATAACTTACACTAAGTGATAAAATCAAGCTTTTGAACTGATAGTTGTTATGTGATGTCCTATTTAAAAGTAGTTTCATTTGATGGAAGCAGTTAAGTTTAATTTTCTAATCACTGAAGTATGTGTGTTCTCTTTACTTGGGATTCAAGTATCTGTTGTGAAAAAAAACCTAGTCTTGCTGATATTGCTGATGGGGACTTTTATATGGCATTCAAAGCTCATACATAGACCTATATAAGGAATATATCAGGTATACAAACTTGAAAACATTCTGATAAATAATTTTAATTTACATGTGTCAGTGTTATAACAATTAAAATGTTTTACCAGTTTTCTCCTGTATTTTGATTAAATAGCTTAGATATGTTCTAAAATGTTATGTTCAGCTATTCCATTCTCTTCTCATCTTTCTTAAAGCAATGTCATAATCTTTATGAAGAGATTAAAATAGGATTTCTTTTATCTTTGGAATCATTTGAGACTTTGTCTGATCAGTCCTTGTTGAATTACATAAGGTACTTCCCCTTCTTCCCCTTCTTGCTCTTTTTTTGTTTTGTTTTCCTTCTACGTCTCAGGACAGAAAGTGCTGGCTGTTGAGTATCTTTCTGACATAAATTTCAGGATTTATTGGTCAAAATAATTTTACTCATTTTTATTTAGGTGACAGGTGGTCTCCAAATTATGTTGAAAAATAAATCCTAATAATCACTGCTGTAACAAATTTTAACATATTTTTCACAAATGATTTACATAAAAGAAGAAAATATGCATAATTTTATAATACCTTAAACTTTTTATTCCTTACCACAGACATTGATTTTCATAGTCTTTCAGTTTTCTATAATTTCCAACTTGTACCTGTATGTATGTATGTATGTATGTATTATTTGTTTATTTATTTTTGGTACTGGGGATGGAACTCACTACCTCGCATTTGCCAGGCAAACACTTGTGCCACTGAGCTAAATCCTGGCCTGTACCTGTATTTAAATACAGCTTGAATCTGTTAAAGATTGATTGCTTTCCTAAATCTAAGAATTAGTACTTTTAGTATAAATATATTGTCATATTTTTATAAAATTTGACAAAACTGAATAAGCATGTCTTATTTTAAGCCCATGCTTCTTCCATTATTTGTAAAATCTAATTTAATGATAAATTTTTTTTTAATATGTAAGCGTCATGTCTTTAACAACTACTTGCCTGTATTCTTATTATTCTGGCCATGTCATAAATGGGGAGATAACTTAGATGATGTATTTAAAATAAAATATTTAAGGTTCATAAAATATAACTAGGATGGTTGTCCTGCTACAAACTTAAGCTTATGCTAAATATCAAGGACTGTTTCCGTTCATTTTCAGACCAAACATTTTCAGACTTCAAAAGATGTTAATTTCATTTGCTTTATATTCTTTGTCTAAGAGGAAGTATTTTTAAAATTTAATTCAGTCCTTTTGAAGATGTATATATACATAAAACAAACCCAAGTAATTCAGTGGTGCCTTTTCCTTTTTATATGTACAGACTAGTGGTACTTCTTTTCATGCTTAGCTATTTTTATATTGATGATCATAAATCTTTCAAATTCTTTTGAGCTACAGACTAAAATAACTTCTATATAAATTATGTATGAAAATTATAAAAGGATATATGTAAGTCAGTGACCTACAGAAAATTTGGCTCATTTAACTTAATAAGAATATTCAAATAGAATCTGGAGTTCAAAGAACCTATTTCAGTATCTGTCTCATAATGGAGTGTGTTCTTCTAAGATTTGAGATAGAAGAGATGGATATTTTTCCTCTCAAAAATCAACTGAAGCCGGCATGCCACTCTGGTAAGTGGCTGTGGCTTGGCAAGCCACGGCCTCCCCAGAGCGAGAACCATATCAGCATTTCCTGAGATCCTCGACATGCCATGTTGCACCTTGGGCGCTGGGAAAACGGGCAGCCAGTTCACCCCTCTGGTGGGCGGCTGTAAGCCTACCGGGGCGCAGGCTAAGAATCAAGCATCCATACTCCCCCACCCCCACTAGCAAGTGAGAGCCGGAGATCTGAGCTTGTCTTGCGAGTTTGACTATATGCGATATAGCAAATAAGGGGGATTTTCTTCTGCCATCTCTTTGAGGGCAAAATATTTTTATCTCTGTTTTGCTCTGTTTTGTTCAATGGTGTTGCTCTATTCAATTTTCTTTTCTTGTAATTTCGATATTTCCTTCGATATTGCTCTGCCTGATTGAAGGAACAACTATTGTGAAGAAAACCAGATGTACTTTTGTGCCTATTGCTGTTGTGCCGGTGGCCTGCTGTGAGGTTCTGTGCCAGTTTCACTGCACTGCCTCAATTGGCTATGTCTTGTATTGTTCTGCTGTATTTTACTACCTTCAAAATAAAATAAATAAATAAAATAAAAAATAATAAGAAGAAAAAATTTTAAAAACAGCAAAACAGATCAGCAAGGTACTGAGCAACCTGAAACATGATATAACTAAGCAGATAATGCACTTAAGAAGCAAAAGGAGGAAAAGCAGGTGCTCTAAAGAATATAACTGCATGTATATTTAAGGGTGTAGGATTGATAATTATGTTGCTAAGTTTTTGTTGGATCAGAGAACAGAACTGTTTTCAGCTTCACTGTTTGTCCACTTTGTATGCTTTAATTTTGTAACTTGAGCAACTATATCCAGGAAGACATTTATGTAATGTATCAACTAGTGATTTCTTACTGTTCATTTTTTTTGAAATTCTGTATTATTTCTACCCTTTTTTTTCTGTTTGGCTTTATTTTTCCCATCTTTAAATAAAATTTTAAAAAAACAACTGAAAAGATTGATAAGAATTTCTAAAGTATGAGCAACTCGAATACTTAAACAACGTTCAAGCAAAATTTCTGCCTCTTTCCAATATTTCAGAATTTGTCAAGGTTAGCAGTACTTCAACTTTTTCATCCTAAATCCTTGGAATAATTACATTGTTACTTCCAGACTCATTTCAGAATCCTGTTTTCACTGTCATATCTGACATATGTCTTATTTTAAGTTACTTCATATCCTTTTTACAGCTAAGTAGAACATAAATTATAGGTTAATACTCTGAGCAGTTACTGAAAGTAGTGCTATAATTAAGAGGTCTGAATAGATGGATGCGAATATGTCATTTGCCTTTGACTATAAAAAGAACATTATTATTACAGTTACTTGCAAGGCATCTAATGTATCCTAGAAAATTGTAAAGTAGGAGAAATTCTTTAGTTCCAGTCACTACTCCTTATTCAAGTGGTAACATGAAACTTATTTTGAGGTAATACTTTTTACACAAAATTTTCCCATTTCTCTTTTAACATCTCCATCTCGAAAACTAAATTGTTCATTCCCTGTGTTTGGAGAAAGGATCTGATTAGGTGGCTCTTGTTAACGATCTTTTGAGAGATTGAATCGGGGGCCTTGTACATGCTACACACATGAGTTACACTCCAGTCCCTTACATTAAAGGTTCAGATGACTGGTACTGAGGTATTATTTCTCTTTGCCTTTGTTTACATTTCAAAAGATTACATTCAGAGTTTAAGGTTATTAATCTTAAAAAATACAAATTTCATGTAAATGGTGCAGTTAAAGTATACTTTCAGCAGAGAGAGGCTGCCTGTAACCTACCAGGGCCAAGAACATAGCTCAGTGGCACGGCACCTGCGTGGTAAGCACAAGGTCCTGGGTTTGATTCCCAGTTAAAAAAAAAAAAATTATACCTGTAGCAGGCTACAACTAATTATTTCTTTATACAACCAGGTTATAAAACTTACATGAAAGATAGAGAAAATAGCTAAAACAGTTCTAAAAAGGAGGGGCAAGGTTGTAGGAATTATATTCCCAATTTTAAAAATTTACTACACAGGTGCAGTAATCACAGTAATCTTGTATTTACATGAATACAGAACATAGATAGAATGGAACAGGGAGGTGAGAAATAGACCTATACTCACATGGTCTTTGATTTGGGGCAGAGAAGCAAAAGCAGTTCAGTGGAGTAAAGATAGTCTTTTCAGCAAATTCCATTGAAACGGTCGTATCTGTCTGTCTCTTCATTTCTGTTTCTTTCCTTCCTTCTGTCCTGTTCTCTTCTTTTCTGCCCCACACATATACCAAAAACCTTGACTTCACCCTCACACCTTATATATAGAGATTATTCAAGGTTGATATAGTTCTGAATGCAAAAGAAAGCTATAGAACTTTTAAAAGAAAATAGAGACACTTTATGACCTTGGGTTATGTGAATATTTCTTATACAAAAGTCACCATCTGTAAAAGAAAATAACTGATAAGTTGAACTTCATCAAAATTAAAACCTTTTGCTCTTCAGAGATACTGCCAAGAGAATTAAAGACAAGCTACACATGGAAAGAAAATGCAAGTCATACATTTAACAAAGGAAATATATCCAGGGTATTTATGGATGCTATGTAAGGGAACCACCTGAGTAGTCACTTAAACTCATTTTGGGGGGGAGTTTTGGTTTTGGTTTGGTTGTATCTTGTTTTGCCTTTGAGATCCTGGGATTAAGCAGAGGGCCTTTGCACCAAGCTGTGTCCTCATTCCTTTTCTTCATTTGGAAACAGGGTCTAAGCAGAGTCACCGCCTTGCCCAGGTTAGGTTGAACTTGTGAGTCTCCCAGAGTGCAGGGATTAATGAGTGTGAGCCTTCATTCCTGGCTACACTTTAACTATTTTAATCAGATTAATAGTTTTATGGCTTTTAAATCAAACATATAATATTAATAATTTTAATAGTTAATAATAATTTTAATATGCATTCTCTTGTAATTTGACCCTAATTTTAAATAATTTTATTTTGTTGTATTTTATATTACTATCAGCAGATTTTACCTTTGTTTTTGAATTCTTGAAAATGTTGATTATTGACTAATGCTTAGAAATGTAAAGTTTGATATACTTTAGGTTATAGCTGCATTGTCATAGAAATGTATTGTTAGTGGAATTTTATTTTATTTTACTTATTTTGGGGAGGAGTGTTCTGGAAATCGTGCTTAAAACCTTGCACTTACCAGGCAGATGCTGTGCCACTGAGCTATATCCCTGGCCCTTGTTAGTGAAATTTTAATTTAAAATTTAGCTATGTTTGAGCCCAGCATGGTGGCACCTGCCTGTAGTCCCAGCAATTGGGAGGCTGAGGCAGGAGGATCATTGTGAATTCAAGACCAGCCTGGGCTACAAAGTGAGTTCAAGGCCATCCTGAACTGCAGAGTGAGACCCTGTCTCAAAAAGGAAAAAAAAAATTTTAGCTATGTTTGACTTGTGAAAGAAATGGTTGTCATTGTTAGAAGCAGAACTTTTTCTATTCATTTTATTAATATATTAACCACTAAATAAACATAATTTGCCTTTTTAAAAGTAGCTCACTATTGTTTCAGTATTGAGAAAAATATACCAAGCAATCCAAGAATTTGTTAAGAATAGGAAAGCAAGCCCTAATACAAAATTTACTCAGGCTACAGGGTTTTCAGATTTTGTAGTTATGGGAACTAAAACTAAGTCATCTTTTAAAAATATCTTGTTCTTAAATAATTTTTTGTTTGGTTTGCTCAATTTTCCCTGTAAGTTCCTTATCCTTAAAATACATTTTTTGTTTTTCATACCCATAACATACAATTTCACTTTTAAGAGTCCTCTTTAAAATTTCCTTTCGCAGGATGGAGGCTTGCTTCTCAACAACCCTTCCGCGTTAGCAATGCACGAGTGTAAGTGTCTTTGGCCAGATGTCCCATTAGAGTGCATCGTGTCCCTGGGCACAGGACGCTATGAGAGTGACGTGAGGAACAGCACGACCTCCACAAGCTTGAAAACGAAACTCTCTAATGTCATCAACAGTGCGACAGACACTGAAGGTTAGTGTGTCAGGGACAGTTGAGTTTCAAACACCGAGGCTGTGGTAGAACATGCTGATGGGAACTGCGGGGAATGTGCTGTGTCTGAGTTGTGGGCATCGGAGGCACATAGGGGTCGGGTGTTATGGAGGCACACGGGGATCGGGTGTTATGGCCCCATTCCTCACCCTTTTCTTGTTGAGTGACCCAGAGACCACTCTCTACCAAGCAGCTGCCTTTGCCTGCCTAGAGCTGGGAAGAGACTAAAGCAGGGACAGCATGAAAGCTTCCACAGAGGGTCTTACTGTTAAAAGAGAAAACAGCAGAAGGACTCAGATTGTTTCAACTGTATATACAGTAACTGGGGGAGAGACTGCAGTACTTATGGTATTCAGCTATTAGTAATGAGGCAAACTGCCATCAGAGTAAGTTGTTGCTTCCTTTGTGTTTTGTTTTGTTTTTGGTTTTCTGAGACAGGGTCTTGCTGTGTAGTTCAGACTAGCAGGCCTCAAACTCCAAATGATCTCCTGCCTCAGCCTTCTGAGTGCTGGTATTACAGACATGCACCACCTCACCTGGCCTTGCTTTCATTCTTGCTGCCCCTGTAGTCTTCTTGCTACAAAGCCTGAAGCAATCCACTTAAAATGCAAGTCAAATCATTCCTTCCCTTAAAATCCTCTAAGCTTCTTGTCACACGTGGAACAAAATACAAAAGCCTGATTGGCTGAAATTTAGCAAACCCTAGTCTTTGAATATATCTTTTTCCTAGGCAATACAGTGACACACTGTCCTAGAATAAAAAAGTAAGAAGGGCTGAGGATGCAACTCAGTGGCAGAAGACCACTGTATTTGATCCCCAGTGCCACACACACACAAAAAGTGGCAAGCACAGCAGGAGAAGTGTGTTTGAAGAAAGGGAGGGTATTTTGAGAGGGATTAAGGGCAATGTGTCTATAACTGCAATAAAACTTTAAATTTCAACTTTTTGAGCATGCTTCATACATCTTTATCAAAGCTAACATTATTAAACTATTCTTGTGTTTGTACCATTAACTAGAGTATAAATACACGGAGACAACATTTCATATTTTTTTAAAATTCACGTGATTGACTTTTTATTTTTTTCATTCTGGGACCATGTGTCACTGCACTGCCAAGGAAGGAGTTGTGATCCTTCTGCCTCGGTGCAGAGGTTACAGGTGTGTGCCACACACCTAGCTTCTTATTACTTTCCGAACCATTTCTGCCAGTCTGCTTTCATGTCTTTAGTCAAAGCATTTCATTTTCATGGTCATTTTGATCTTGGAAAAGAGCTGGAAGTCACCTAGTGCCAGATCTGGTGGGTAAGAACACACTATGTTTTCACAAGCCTGCCTTTCCTTTGGATGGCACATAGCAGATTCACCTTATTTTTGATAACACCTCATAAAGACTCTCACAAAAGAGGACTTTTAGAACTGCTTCAGAAAGTGGCAAGAATGCTGGGATAAGTGTCTGAAGCAAGGGAGAGTATTATGAGGGGGTTAATAGCAATGTCTTACTGTAATAAGTTTTTAAGTTTTAAACATTCACTGTATATTTTGACCATCCCTTGTAATACCTATATTGATGAAGCATTTGTAACTACTAATTATAGATTGCTTTTGGCCCACAAAGACAGCTGTTTCATGTGGTTTAATCTAGCATATAATTAGTTACTAATCCAATGGTAAATCTGTACAATTAGGGCTATGAATTAAGATGAATGAGAAAACTGTCACATCTGAGAAGAGTAGACTTTATCTAGGGTTCATAAACTTTACATCAATAAAACAATTATAGATGCAAGTTTAGAAGGAGAAACTAAGTCACCTTACTGGAAAGAGGAGAGAAATGAGATACCGTATAACTTTTTTTGTTTTTGTTTTTGTTTTTTGTGAGACTCTTAGCCAGAGGTCTGTAATGACAAAAATAAAAAAGAAATTGATATTCAGAAAACAGTTTTTGTTGTTAAAAATGCAGCAGCTTCAGGGACTTTCATGAATTACTAAAAATAGATTAGCAAACACAGTTTCACTAAACTAGAGTTTACTTTTAGATGTGTTGAATTCTAATAATCCTTTTTCTTATTTTTAAGATTATAAATAGATGATAAGAATTCTCCTTAGGGAGTATCAGTTAGCACTTCTTATCCTTCTATAGATCATAACAGTGTTTTATGTAATACTCCACACTACCATATTTTGGATTTCCTTCTAATACTTAACACCAGAATTAAACCAGGAGAAGTTAGAGAGAGGAGTTGCAGGTTGCTCAATGGAATCTTTGCTCATTTTCCTTCCTTTATTTTAAAACCAAATTTGAAGCCTTGTCTTTTTACTCTTTAACTTACATTTGGAGAAATGCAGGAAGAAAAATTTTAAAATGGTCCCAGTTTTGTAAAATACAGCCTACAGCGATGTTTAGGAACAGACTTTGAGTTAGCCATATACCGCGTCACTTTCAAATCTCTCTTGTATATTTGTTTGACAGGATCTCTCTTTTAGGTCTCTTGCCTAAGTCTCAGGATTCGACATATCTGTCCTCCTAACAGTGCCCTAGTATTCCCAGGATCTGATAATATTAACCCATTTTTCTCAGGTCTCAATCAACCTCAGCTTTCCTGCGGTCAGGCTGAAGACCCACCCCAGTTTTTATTCAAAAAATTACCCTGGGGCCTTTATGTCTGGGGACATTTAGCACATGTAAAGAACTCAGGAGAGTTTAAGGAAGTTCTGGAGATGCCACTTAGTAACTGTAAAGTACATACTGGATTTGTTTGTTTGTTTGTTTTTGTCTCAAATCCATTTTATTTCAAAGAGAAAAAATTCAGAACACAACAATGGATGGTACATACACTGCACATTGCCATCCCCAAATCAGTGGCTCATAGCACAAGATAACTGCTTTCAATTAATGAACAATACCTACGCAGATCTCTCTCTTTAGTGGACTCAGAGAAATCAGTAGTATAGTTAACAAACATATATATATATTATACTATATCTTATAAGATATATCTTAACTATATTTTATATATAGTTGTATACATACATTGTTTCTTTAAGCTTCTCATACTAGTAAGACAATATGATATTTACACATGTATGTCTGATTTATGTCACTTATGACTATGGACTCATATTGCCTATAATGGACTCATATTTACCTATAAAAGTCTCAAGTTTGTCCTCCTTTATAGCTGAGTAGTACTCCATTGCATAAAAGTACCACATATTTTTATCCATTCCTCAGTCGATGGGCAGTTTTTTATTGGAGCTTTTGAGGTCTTCTCTGTAGAGTATCATGTCATCTGCAAATAACAATAATTTAACTTCTTCCTTTCCTATCTTTATTCCTTTTCTTTCTTTCTCTTGTCTAATCACTCCAGTTAAAGTTTCCAGGACTTTGTTGAATAAGAATGGAGACAGTGGGCATTCTTGTCTTATTCCTGATTGTAGAGAGAGAGTTTTCAGCTTTTGTCCATTTAGTATGATGTTGGCTGTTGTTTTGTTGTAGATAGATTTTATCAAATTGAGGTAAAGACTATTCCAGTTTTCTATAGGCTTTATTTATTTCTCTTTTTGAGACAGGGTCTCATTATACAGTTTAGGCTGGCCATGCGCTCACTTTGTAGCCAGGCAGGTCTCAAATTTGCAGTGATCTTCCAGCCTTAGCCTCCTGAGTGCTGAGATTACAGGCATGTGCCACCACGCCCAGCTTTCTATATAGGCTTTTTATCATGAATGGATGCTGGAGTTTGTCAAAAGATTTTTCTGCATCTATTGAGATGATCATACAATTTTTGTCTTTGACTCTATTAGTATGGTATATTACATTGATTGATTTACATATGGTAAACCATCCCTGTATTCCTGGGATGAAACCCAGTTGATCATCGTGTATAATTATAATACATTTAAAAACTGGTGGTCAGCTTAACACCAGCTGAATTAAATCAACACGGTGCTGAGTGTAGATTGCACACCTGAGGAAAGCTGCCAGCATAAAAGGAGACATGGAAAGGAAGTGTGAAAACCATGTGGGTTCTCCTAAGTGTTGTGGTTTGGAGTCATTGCTTCTCCTGGAGGAGCTTGGCATGCTGACTTCGCTGATATGAATTCAGCCATTATCCTTGGAGGAGCTTGGGACCTTGTCACTGAGAATGGCTGTGGTTCACTTTGGAGGAGCTCTGGTCCTTACTTTGAGCATTGCTTCCTGGCTCGCAAGGGGAAGATGTTTGCTATTTAATCTCCAGGAGAAGTTGTCACACTGGCTTCCTGACATGTACTCTACTGTTGTCATCATCAGAGGAACTTGGTACCTCATTGTCATTGAGGATGGCTGTGATACTTTTCAAGGGAGCCCTGGTCATTATTTTGAGCGCCACTTCTTGGCTCCAGTGTAGAATCTTCAACCTACTGGCACAGATCCTTCACCCTGCTGGCATAGACTTTCTGGCTTCTACTGCTGACCTTTGGGCCTTCCCAACACAGATCCATAAAACAGACTTATATGAGTCATTGCCATGGGCTCTAGGTTTTCGGCTGTACTCATGCAGGATAATGCTGTGGGATTCAGGCCCTCAGCTGACTTTTCCAGGTCTTTAGTGTTGTGAACAGATTTCTTGCACTTTCTTGTATTTAACCCTCAGTGACCATCATAAAATAATACAAATTATGTGTCTTATATGTAATTGTTCTCGCAACCCTTGACTACAACAATAATCTTTTTGATGATTTGCTGCATTCTGCCAGTATTTTATTGAAGATTTTTGCATCCTGTGTTCATTAGGGACACTGAACTGTAGTTCTCTTTCTTGGTTGGGTCTTTTTCTGGTTTTGGTATCAGGGTAATGTTTGCTTCCACGAATGAATTTGGGTATTGCTTCCCTTTAAATTTCGTTAAAGGGTTTGAGGAGTAATGGTGGTATATCTTCTCTAACTTTCTTATAGAATTCAGCAGTGAATCCATCAGGGCGTGGGCTTTTCTTTGATGATAGGTTTTTAATTACATCTTTGATTTCCTTTATTGTTATTGGCTTATTTAGAATTTTTATGTCTTCTGGATTCAGCTTTGCTAATTCATGTGTATCTAAAAGTCTGTCCATTACTTCTGTATTTTCCATCTCATTGGAATACAAATTTTCAAAATAGGGATAGGTGATCTTCTGAATTTCTATAGGATTTGTTGTGATTTCACACTTTTCATTCCAAATTGCATGTATTTGAGTCTTGTCTTTTCTTTTTTTTTTTTTTTAAGTTGACTAAGTGTTTGTCAATTTTATTTAATCCTTCAAAGAACCAGCTCATCAGTTCATTGATTCTTTTGGTTTTGTTTTGTTTTGTTTTTTGTCTTCAGTGTGCTTATTTCTGCTCTAATCTTTATAATTTCCTCCCTCATACAAGCTTTTGGCTTAGTCTGATCTTTTTCTAGAAGTTTGAGGTTCATTATTAAGTTTATATGTACTTGCTCTGTTTTCCTCGTATGGGTATTTACTGCTATAAGTTTTTCTTTTAACACTTTTCATTGTGTCCATAAGTTCTGGTATGTTGTATTGTCATTATCATTCAACTATAAAAATTGTGTAATTTCTTTTTTAATTTCATCTGTGACCCATTGGTTGTTCAGCAGGAACAACTATTTAATTTCCATGTGGTTATAAAGTTCTTTGGCCATGGATTTCCAGTTTTAATGCTCTGTGGTCTAATATAATGCATGGGATAATTTCAGTTCTTAAGCATGTTCTGTGGACCAGTATGTAGTCTGTTTTGGAGAATGTCCCAATTGCAGCTGAGAAGAATGTGTATTCTGATGTTGTGGGGTAGAACACTCTATAAACATCTAAGTCCATTTATTCAAAAATTTGGTTCAGTTCTAATATTTCATATTTTTTGTCTAGTTGATCTGTCTTTTTGTAACACTGGGGTATTGAGATCTCGCAATACAGTTGTATTAGGGCTTATTTGATTTTTCATGTCCATTAGTAATTATATAGTTGGGGTCACTGGTATTTGTTGCATATATATTTATGATTGTTATCTCTTCCTCCTGGATTGTTCACTTTATTAGCATGTAGTGACCCTTTTTTATCTCTCTTAATCAGTCTCGGCTTGAAATTTACTTTATCTGCAAATAGAATAGCTATCCCTGCTTTTTTCTGGGTTTCTGTTGCATGGAGTATTGTTTTCCATCCTTTGACTTTCAAAGGAATTTCTTTTTGGAATTAAATGTGTTTCTTATAAGCAGTATATTCTTGGATTTTGCTTCTTGATCCATTCTGCCAGTCTGTGTCTCTTGATTGGTGAAATGGGACCATTGACATTGATGGTTATAACCGATATGTATTGACTTACCCTTGTCATGGTATTTTCCTGTTGTTGGCTCTCCCCCTATCCCCTTTTTTCCCATTCCCTCTTAATTGTTTGCCTTGCCTGGTGAATTCCTTCTTTTGGGGTTCATGGAGCTGCAGTCATTATCTCTTTCTAGAATGTCCTTTAGAACATTTTGGAGTGCTGGTTTAGTGGTTATAAATTTCCTCAGATGAAAGTAACTTATTTCTCCATTAGTTTTGATAGTTTTGCGAGGTACATCAATCTGGGTTGAAAGTTGTTTTCCTTTAGAACTTTGGAATATTTCACTGCAAGCTCTCCTTGACTTGAGAGTTTGTGCTGAGAAGTCAGCTGTGATTCTAATGGACTTTCCTTTATAGGTGATTTGTTTCTTTTCCTTAACAGCTTTTAAGATTCAATTCTTTTGTTGAATTTCTGGAATCTTGACTATGATATGCCTGGCTGTAGAATTTCTTTGATCATGGCTAATTGGAGTTCTATATGCCTCACTTAGCTGAATGTCAAATTCTGTTTCTCTACCAGGAAAGTTTTCTGCCATGATATCTGTGAACATTTTAAAATATCATTTGTGTTACCTCCTGCTTTTTCATTGAGTCCAGTCAATCTTAAGTTATTCTTCTTTGTCACATGTAGAAGCTCTACTGGATTGATTTCTCATGGTCGTTTGCTATTTTTGAGAAATCTTTCTTTTCCTGGTTGCTAACTGCAAGCCTGTGTTCAATTTCTGAGATCCTGTCCTCGTATTAGTCTAATCTGCTTTGAATACTTTCAGTGGAATTTTTATTCTCCTGGATATGTGCTTGCATCTGCTTTATGGAGTCCCTTTCTTCTATATGCTAAGCTTCCATAATTTTCTTAAGCTGCTCTATTTTGTCTACTCTAGCATCACCAAGTATGGTCTTTATCTCAGAGATTTTTTTGATCTACTCTAGCATCACCAAGCATGGTCTTTATCTCAGAGATTTTTTTTTATTTCATTTTTCCAGAGGCTTATTCAGTTACTTTGTTGTTTCTACTTCAGGGAAGCCAGGTGGGAGGCTTTCAGACTGTCTTGCCTCATTGCCCCCGGATTTGTCTTTGGTGAACTTGATGTCTGGGATTACATTTTAAGTGTCTCTTCATTTTTTTCTTTTTTTTTTTTTCTTTTTTTTTAGTTTAATTCCTGGTATGATGATTGTAAATTGCCTATTGTGGGATGCTTTATTGATAGTATGTATGGTAGTATTTAGGATCCCTAAGTGATCCATGACTACTTCTCTGAGGTATCTTCCAGGTGTAGCTAGGGTTTTTTGTTTTTGTTTTTGTTATTTTGATACAGGGTTTCACTGTGCACTTCAGTCTGGCCTTGATCTCACTTTGTAGCTCAGGCTGGTCTCAAACTTGCAAGGATCCTCCTGCCTCAGCCTCCCAAGTGCTGGAATTATAGGTATGTGCCACCACACCTGATTTGTAGCAGGGTTTTGAGTTTGAGTCTTTTCAAAGATGTTAACTTTAGTTTGTTGGAGATGAGAAGTTGTTGCTTATTTGACCCAGTCTCTGGTTCTTTGGCACTGTGCCACAATGTTTTCTGTGATCCTTAGTCAATCTTAGTCATGGAATATCAGGACAAATAGCTGTTTGGAACAATTTATGTCAGTTTTGTCTATTGTGGTACCAGTAGCATCAAACACATTCTAGAAAATTATAAATAGAGCTAACCCTTAATTTGCCATTTTTAACCTTGTGAACTAACTTTGTGTTTATATAACAAAATCTAAAACAAACCAGAAAATTATATGCCATATACTAGTCAATTTTGCCTTCAGGGATTAAACTTTAAAATGGACTAAGGAGAAAATAGAGAAGTGTAAGAAGAGGAAGAGATTAGAAGTAAGGTCAGAGAGCAAAGAAGGATCACACCAATTTGGGGAAGGTGGTGTAAAAGACTGAAGGAAAAGAGAGATGGAAGAGATGAACAGAACCAAAGCCACAAAGAGACTAAGAACCACACATTCACACTCATAAAAACAATGAAAGATAAAGAGAAAAAAGTCGGTTTTCAGAGTTCTCTCTGGTTTCACTAGTAGACAACCTGTGGAGACAGAGTCCCAATTTGTGCAGAGCTCTCCCAGAAAGCCAGCAGTAGCTTTTTGGCTGGGTAGTGGAAACTCTCAGGAGGCCTCCCCTGAGACCAGACCTACTGGGCTTGCTACTGTCCAAGCAATTTCCATGGGTCCGAGCCCAGCTGGGAGCTGCTAGATGGAGCCAGCAGCAGTTCTGGGTTCCAGTTTTATCCAGTCAGTCTCTAAGATGGCTCCTGGCCAGTCACACTCTCCTGTGAGAGGACTAAGTCCTCTGCACTCATCTGCTGCTCCACTCCACTACCCGTGTCTCTGCAGAGGCCTCTGAGGTCACCAGCTGTCACCATCACCCTGGGTCTGCAGTTTTGAACCACTCGTCTCATACTGTGAGTCCTGTCTCAGGGAGAAGGTGCTGCTGACCACCTCCTTCTTCACTGGAGTTTCTCTCTTCACTCTCTCTGTGGGCTTCAGTTTGCACTTCAGGTTCTTCCTGGGTCCGGTGGACCCACTTCCCTCATTCCTGTCTTCCTCATGACGCCATATTCCAGTGTCTGGATAGCAACTCTCAGGCTGTTTTCTCAGCTGCTTACTGCTTTTGCATCTTGGTCTCCAGCACAAACTGTTTTAAATACAGAGATAAACTTAAGCCTAAAATTGTAAAAAAAAAAAAAAAAAAGACAAGGTGGAGGAAGGAAGGTGGCAATGGGACTGAGGTAGGTGCTGTTACCCAAGGAGGGGTCATGGAAGATCTCTGCAGTCAGCATGGTGGGCTGACGAGAAGCCCAGATGAAGGGGAATGCGGGCCCCCTCCTTCTCAGCACGGCTTGGAGCTGCCGGTCAGGTGAGAGTGGAGTCAGCGGATAACTTGAGGGCAGGGCACATAGGGAGTGCGCCTCTCTTCCTCACTTGTAACTGTGGAGCTGTGCGAAAGCTCGAGCCCCTGTTCATCCCTCATGCCCTAGCTGCCTAGCCCTCCCTGCTAGCAAATGTCACCCTTCTGTGGACTTAGCAAAGTGAGTCGTAGTCCCAGTGCCAAGGAAATGTCACCACACAGTGTCCAAGGAGGTCCCCAAAGCAGAGATGGGGATTCTTGACTTAGACCACTCACAGAACAGGCTGCAGGTTCACTCACTTTCATCACAGAAAAAAATTTTCAGGACATATCAGTAAGCAGCAAAAAGGGATTTACTAGGCAGAATTTTTAAAGTGCACTCAAAAGAGTATAGGCCTTTGAGAGACAGGTTCCAAAATTTTGCTTTCCAAGAGACAGACGTATTTGGTAAAATGAAAAGTCAAACCGTAGCCCAAAGGAAAATTTTGAAAAATAGATATCTGACCCATTATCCAATCCGAATATTGAGATGCAGATGTGCAGAGAATTCTTTGTGTGTGTGTTTGGGGAGGGGGGGTACCTAAGGGAGAACATAGCAATTATATTAGTAGTAATGGGCAAAATTTTTGAAAAGAAGCTTCACTAAAGATGATAAAGAGCATCAGATAAAGTACATCAGAAACTCAGCATTATTAATCATTAGATGAAAATTAAAAGTATAAGATAACACTGCTTACCTTCTTGAATGTCAAAATAGCACCCATTTTAGAAGACAATGTGGCTATAATTTTAAAACTATAACCAGGAATTTAATCCCTAGGTTTTCACCCATGGGAAATGGAATAATATTTATAGCAGGATCTTTCTTAATAGCTAGTCTGAATAGAGCCAGAACCAGAACTGAAGAGAACAAATTGTGTTAGAGCTATGCAGTGGACTACTTACTCAACAACAAAGAGAGTAATTGATACATGCTACAATACAGCTGAATCTCAAAAGCATTTTTCTAGGAGAAAGAAGGTAGACATGGAAGAGTCACAGACTTAACAAATCTGTATGAAATGCTAGAAAAGGGCAGGGGACAAGAGGGAAACAACTATCAAGAGACTGGAGAGAACTTTTTGGGATATGAAATGTTCTGTGTCGTGATATATTGTGGTTATGTACGTTTGTAAATGTTTGCTAAATAACGCAGTTTAAATTTGTGAATCATATGTAAATTACATCTCAGTATGATCTTAAAAAATTAAAAACAAAACGAAGGTTGGAAAGATAGTCCAACAGAGAGAGCACTAAAGCAAGTATTGTAATTTAGCAAAATAAAGTGTTTTGGAAAATGAATTTCATTTTGTGGTTTTCTTTGATATTATAGATTCTTTCTCCCATAAGTTCAAGTGATGAAATAAGTGTTTGTAATGTGCCTAGAATGAAAGTAGTTTTAGATGAGGTTAATGGATTATAGCAGAACAGCTCACCCTGTACTCTTTTCTTATCCACCCTCACCCCTTCTTTTTTGTTTTTACAGAAGTCCATATAATGCTTGATGGTCTGTTACCTCCTGACACCTATTTTAGATTCAATCCTGTCATGTGTGAAAACATACCTCTAGATGAAAGTCGAAATGAAAAACTGGATCAGCTGCAGTTGGAAGGACTGAAGTACATAGAAAGAAATGATCAAAAAATGAAAAAACTTGCAAAAATATTAAGTCAGGAAAAGACAACCCTGCAGAAAATTAATGATTGGATAAAATTAAAAACTGACATGTATGAAGGTCTTCCATTCTTTTCAAAGTTGTGATGATTGTATGCACATATTCTCACAAATGAAGGCCTGTTCAGAAGATCATGCAAATTCAGTCAGGAATTCTGGAGTTCAACATGAGTTAACTTTGAATCACAGATTCTGGGGCATCTGAAAAAGATGGTGCTGTGATCAGCTTCCACAGTAGAGAAGACACACTGAGTTACAGAATTCATACAAGAATTAAGTTTTTAAGATGTTAGTATTAACTAAGATTTAGGAATTTTATTATTGTGCTATTTGGTTTTAGTAGTTATTGTTAAATTGTTTGCTGTTTTAGAGTTTATTAATATGTGTGCCAAACAGGAAATTGAAATTACACTTTGTATTTTTCTTTTAGTCATTGTAATCATGTTCAATTCATGCAATTGTTGATTTTCTTTCACATGGTAATGCTAATTTCTTACCTTTACATTATTTGTGTTTTCACAACCTACATTTTGCAATTCACATGCTACCTTTTACTGTAACATCATCTAAACAGATATAGAAAAATGGAACTTTATCTATTAAAGTACTTCTACACTTGAAATATGAATGAACCAGATACAGTTTTCTATTCAAAATTTGCTTATTTCAGCAGTTTGATTTAAAAAGATAAATGGTTACAATTCATTACCTTTTCCCTCTGAAATGTCAAAATAATGCTGTTAACTTTTCTAAGTCTAGCTCAATCTTATCATTTGCAGTTACAAAATTATTTGATTTTATCGAGAATATTCCCATAATAGAAATAAATTATTGAAATAGTCTGTTGTTAAAAGATTGATGTTTCTAAATGTTTTTTATTCTTAATGCAGCTCCCCATTTCATGTACCATTTGAATCCTATCAACAGTAACACTATAAAAAATGGTAGGGTTGCTGTACTTTATTAACTCCTTTAACCATGTGATTTCCCAAAAGTTAAAACATAGACTTACAATGTTGCTTATGCCAAACACATTCATCTTTGTTGCGTCATCTGTTTGCCACATCAGCCCTTACATCATGGTTAGATCTCTAAGACAAGTGAAGAAGACGTAAGTATTCTTCTTTTGATACAGGGAACTGAACTCAGGACCTTGTGCTTGCCAAACAGGCGTGGCATCACTGAGCTGTGTCCCGCAGTAAGTACTCTGCTGTGTAAACTCGCCTGGATTTTCACCTTGCTGCTGTGCAGTGTTTGTTCCCAGCAGCTGTGGGATATGCTTCAGAGACTGCTGGAGGGAGTTACCCTGGCCACGCCACACCTTTTGACTTTGTGGACTGGGCTTCACTTAACCTCATTTGTAAAACGAGGAGAGAGGGCTCAAATTTTGTAACATTTAAATTTCTTGGTCTTTAGTCACAGGATAATTAAACTTTTAGTGAATTTTTTTTGTTTTTTGTTTTTTCTCCTAGTGATTTCTAAAGATAATGTAAAATAATCTTTTCAGGCCACAAAAATATACAAACATAATCAATTAGAACAATTTATAGGAAAATCCCAAATGATCAGCAACTTGAATATTTTGGGAATTCTTTGTTATAAAGCAAACTTCAGACACCATAAAGTTTACACAGTTCATGTATTTGCACCTTTTAAGGTCACTCCCTAAACTGATGTGGTTCATCTGTTTGGCAGCTGAAGTTCACAAGTTCATGGTGTTCCTATTTGTGCTCGGCTAGTCATTTCCCTCCTGAACAGCACAGTGCACAAGTGTATCCTGGCCGTGGCGTCTTTCTCCGGCCGCATAGCATGGCTCCTCCATCATCTTTTACTTCAACCTAAGCTACATCAATTGTGTGGCGTCCTTGGTTTCAATTGTTTTTGTCCCCATTTGTACCTGAAACTTGTTATCTGAAGACCTGTGTGATTCACCTGAGATCACCCTTGTCTTACAATGGGGCCAGTGCTTTCTTTGTCCAAAATTAACCCCAAAAAGTAAATTCAGCAAAAAGACAAGAAAAGATGGGAAAAGTTACAGATATGAATGAATCTACAACTTTGAAATGTCTGTTTCTCCTAAAAAAAAATGAAGAATATTTATGATACACTAAATTCTCTAGCTTGATTATATGAAAAGATAGAACATTATTTCGATGTTCCTGCCTTCCTGGATGTCTCAGAAATCTTATTTCTGTACTAAATGGTATACTGGCAGTATTTTAGTTCCGTTCTTGCCATAGTTTATTTTTCTTTCTTAGAAATGCTACCTCAGATGAATTTTCTCTAGAGGACCATGAGCTGGATGTTTCCCTAGAGGGTGGAGAGCACCCCAGCTGGGTTATAATTACATGGTGCACTTCTTCCCCTCCCACATCACATTTTTATCCAGGAGAAAGCAGATGTCAGAGGAATGTTTTGAGAGGAAGTCAGAAAACCCTGCATGTGGTCTGAGGGTATGGAGGGAAGTCTTTCTGCTTTGTTTTGGTGCTAAGAGAGCTCACTTTGAGTTTTTTTCCTCTGATAGCTCCTTTCACTCACATTAGAACTGCTGATTACTGAAGTAGCTGGGACCTTTAAAGTTTACCTGCTCTGTGTAGAGTATTTAGTTCTAATCAGTGGAATATTCCATAAGCGTCAGTCCCAGTAGTGTGGCTAAGAACATAAAATTTGAGTGCTTAGTACTAGGAATTGACGTAGGCAGGTTTGCCATTAGCACATTTAAGTGTCAACAAGTTTATGAGATAAATATCATTACCCTTTTCTTAGAAGGAAAACTTTCCCCAAAATACCATAGCTAGGAAGAAGTAGAGCTAGGAGCAGTCCATTCTCAGCCACAACTCTATTCCTGTTTCCTAAAGTGTCCTTTTGTGTACTGTTGTCAAGTGACTTCAAATCTGGTTTACTAAACTGAATCTGAGACACTGGGTTTAACTGGTGAAGTAAAGTAAATGTCACCTCAATCTCTGTGACCCTAGAGTTTAGGGGAAAAAAATTCCAACACTGCTTATGTGGATACTCCCTTTTATGTCTTTAACAGCAGTTCTTTACTAGTAGAGGTTTTACCCATCTCCTGAAAAGGATTTGCAAACCAAGGAGGAGACAGGAGAGATTGTCTGGGGGATAAACTAGCATTGATGCTCCTGCAGTCAGAGACGGTAAGGCTCTGCAGTGTGTGGGGCAAGGAATAGCCCCTCCAGATGAAGAACCTGCCTGCCCAACAGAATGGCTCCCTGTCGGAAACCCTGAACCTCTGCCTCACAGAATATGAGTTATGCAGTTCTTCAACAGGAAATGGAAGGTATACTTTGCTCAGAGTTAGGATGCAGAAACCATTTGTAAAATTGCATTCTGGTTCATTCCCAACCAAAATTCTTTTCTCTATTCATTGTTCTTTGTTTTAGTGGGTTTTTTTCTTTGCCAAGTTTAAATACAACTAAGCTATTCATTTAATTTAATTTTGAAGCAAGTCTACAGGCAGTTTGAGTAGGAAATAGGAAGAAGGGGGAGCACACTGAAAAACAGTTTGTTCTGTTCCTGGCAGGAGCTGCCCACCATCCAAAAAGATTCACAGAGTACAGATGTCCCTGGGCTAAACGGTTCATATTATGTTAGTCCAAGGATCTGATAAATGTGTCTGTCAGAAGTCACACTGATTACTTTGTTTATTATAACCTGTATTCAACTGATGTGAATGAGT
This sequence comes from Hydrochoerus hydrochaeris, assembly GCA_004027455.1. Classification (NCBI taxonomy): domain Eukaryota; kingdom Metazoa; phylum Chordata; class Mammalia; order Rodentia; family Hydrochaeridae; genus Hydrochoerus; species Hydrochoerus hydrochaeris. The sequence continues at coordinate 91,942 of PVLA01002888.1, read as the reverse complement.
TGAAATTCTTTACACTCCACAGATACGCATTATTACTTTGGGTAATTAGCTTTTTAAAACTATTGACTGTAATGTTAACTTCCTTTATAATAAAAATCTTCAACTTATTATGACTCATGCCTTGCCTCTTAGTAGTATAAGTTGTGAGATGTATTTTAAAGATTTCAATCTGATTCAATACAAGCAGGCTACATAGTCCAAAATGGTTGAAAGTTCTAGTAATAGTGATAGATGTATTTATTTTCATCTACCCAATAACCTTTTGAGGTAGGTATGATCATTACCCCTATTTTAGACAGCAGCACTGAGAAGATAATTGTGAGAAAAGTCATATTTCTAGACTATCAATAGGAAATTATAGAGCATAGTATGAATATGTCTATAATAGTCTTTCCAAAAGTAAATACTGTCAAGATGGGAATATAGCTCAGTGGCACAGCACCCACCTGGCAAGTGCAAGGTCCTGGGTTTGATTCCCAGTACCTACCAAAAAAAAAAAAAAATACAGTCTCTTAGAATTTCAAATGCTGTAATGCCTTTCCACATACTGTGTTCTAATCAAATCTGCATTACCCTTAAGTCCTTTCTATTTTGGTGATTTTCAAAGACCAAAATAAATTCATCTGTTTTATATAAGAATAAAATAGTTAACAATTGCTACTTGGCAGTGCTCTTTCTTACAGCATCTACTATGACTGTGTTTGCAAGAGGCAAAGTAACACCAAAACATTCAAAACATTCAATTATCTAGAAGACAGAAAGGCCATGTCATCATACATGAATTATGTTGCATTGTATTCCCAACACACTTTGGTCTAAAAAGGTAGCATTTTAGTTAAATTAACCATCAAAATAACTTTAAAAGAATGTGATTGCTTTTTTTAAAGCAAGCAACAGGAAAATCTTGTTCCTTGAGCAAACAATATTTAAAAGGGAAAAATGAAAGTGACCACATTTTCTATGCCAATACACATGTCCTTGTATTCACCTGTATGAATCTTGCAATAGCAAATATTATCCTTGTTCTGTTTTGTACTTTAGACCACACTTGAAAAAAGTGTTCTAGGATAAGAAACACAGTCGCTGTGCTTTTATGTTTATAGAAACATGTAAACGGTCTAAGCAATTCTTAGGTCTCTCACATTGAAAGCGTTAAAGCCAAATAGCAATTTATACCTCTCTGTACCTTTCAAATACAGTCTTAAAAAGTTTTTTCTAAAATGCTATCAGAGTTGTCATTTAAGACCTTTCTATTTCTCAGTTGCTAAGACCACAGTCTTATAAATCACAGGTGCTTGTTTAGTTCTTTTGAATGGACATGTTTGATACGAGTATACAATTAATCCACACACATCTAAACATGTCCTAGTAAATCCATTTCCTAGGTTGAATTATGTAAAAAATGCCCAATACCAACACTCAAACCAGAAAAACAATGGAGTTTTAGTTGTGTTAGCATGTGATGGAAGTACCTCTTTATACATATAGAAAGTATAAGAAGAAATCGTGCACTGCAAAGGTTTTGATGAAGTTTAGTAGAGAGCTTTGGAATGTAGTGCTCACACCATTCTCACTTTTTGAACATGGAAATGGTGACATCCCAAGTTCAGACAGCATTTGATGTGTCTGCAATGGCATGTAGCAGATGCATCCGGTTCATTACTAATGGAATCATCAGCTCAACTTTAACTCTTGGGTAATTTTCACAATCAGAGAGTTACTTAGAGGAGAAAATGTAACTCATATATACAAAAAGGTCATAAAAATACCTGCAAAAGGAATTATTTCAAAGGATGTAACTAAGATGGCTACATTTGCTTGCTTATGACCCATGAGAAAAAGAGGGAAAAATTCTCATTAGGCAATAAGTAATTTAAATAGCATCATTTTCCTCATTTCTGTCCAGTTACATTATGCATTCCCAGTGCAATTTACCATATGCTTCTTATGAATATCTCACAGCTTCTAGGACACTGCTATACACAGAGGGTCCTTAATATTTTTTTCTTACGTTAGGCTTAACTGAATCATCTGCCTTATACCACTGTGGAGAGGTAGGGCAATAAAAATGTTCTTTAACTTTTGAAACTATTTCTTTTTGAAATCTGAAAATAGGGGCTTATTTCCTATGCTGATGTGTAGAATCAATGACAGGATCGTTTGCCTGAGTGTGAACCATGACACTTTCTAGGCAATAAATATTGCACAGATTATAGAATTTGACATTTCCTTTCCCCCAATGCCTGAGGTAAGTGTCATTCACACTATTTCCATGTCATATACCTTGACAGAGACTCACAGCCCTTCTGGGCACAGAATAAAAGACTTCTTTTGTTTGAAAGATGAGCTTTTTTTCAAAAAAAAAAGTCTCTTTTTAAGCAATATCTGTTTATTCTAAAACTATATCCCATTTGTCATCATTGTATCCTAATCTGATATCTTCCTCATTCTGTCATGTTGCATCTTTTTATTTTGCTATCTTATTGCCTAGGTCTTTCAAAAAACTCATGATAAATTCATAGGCAAATAGGCTCTGTACCTTCAATGAACAACAGCTGTAATACATTTATATACAGCATATTTATAATTGCCTATGACTTTTGGAAAATGTCCTAAAACACCTTCAGATATACTTTATCATTTTATTTTAAAAAATGCCCTGTTGCTTTGGGAAGACAGCAGTTAACCCACAAAGAGTTTGCGCAAAGTATGGCCTTTGCCATACTTGAAAAAGCAGAAGGCTTCTCTGGCTCCCTTGTTACATTTGATGGCCAGGAGTAGCCACTGCTTTCCAAATTATCCTTGGGTGTGGGGGGGTGTTGGATACTCTAATGATTTTGATCGTGGTGATAAGCTGTATTTCCATCCAGTGATTACATGTAAGAGGCGAGACTATGAGACATTCCTTTGTTTTTCTAAAATAACATTTGTTAGGTGACATTTGTATCATTACCCTGACTCCATATTATTTTGGTATCTCAAAGAAATTGTCCTCAAAAGATTCTATCATGATCTAAGGATAGAAAGAAAGAGAAAGAGAAAGAGAAAGGGAAAGGGAAAGGGAAAGGGAAAGGGAACGGAAAGGAAAGGAAAGGAAAGGAAAGGAAAGGAAAGGAAAGGAAAGGAAAGGAAAGGAAAGGAAAGGAAAGGAAAGGAGGAAAGAAGGAAGGAAACATCGTTTTAATTCTGTATCTAGTTTCTCTGAAGATGAAAGTCTTTGTAGAAACCTAAGTGATTCAAAGTATGGCCTCAGCTAAGTTACTTAACCTCTGTTAAGATTTGAATCTTAAGTGTTCCCTGGAGGATCATCTGCTGAAGGCAGATCATATTCCAATCATATTCCAAAGGCCCCAGTTTTGGCAGTGTTCAGAGATGGGGCCTTTGGAATATGATTGGATCTTGAGGACTCCAACGCATAGATGGATTAGTGCACTGATGGAGTCACACTGTAATGGGCTATGGAGGAGGGATGTTGTTATAAAAACAAGGTTTCTCTTCCTGTTTCTCTAGCCACTGGGAAGTGAACAGTTTTGCTCAGTGTGCTCCCAGCTGTGTTTTGGTGACCTCACCACAGGCACAGGAACAACAGATTCAAGGTACCATGGACTGAAACCATGTCTGTCCACTTTTTCTGTTTTTGTTCTTTTTGAGACAAGCTTTCACAACGCAGTTCAGGCTGACCTTGAGCTCACTTTGTAGCTCAGGCTGGCCTCTAACTCTCCAGGATCCTCCTGCCTCAGTCCCCCAAGTGCTGGGATTATAGATGGGCACCGCCATACCCAATCTCGTCTTTCCACTTCTATTTTCTCAAGTATTTTGTCATAGTCACAGACATAGTTGACACAGACTCAGACAAGAGTTTTATTTTCTGAAAAATGCAATTAGCAATGATGTATTTCAAAGTGCCTGGAATATAGTAGTCTCAATAAAAAATGTTAATATTCAATATACTTTTGTATTCTGGGAAATTAAATTATAGAAGGATAAATACTGTAGTTTTAAAAGCAAAATGTTTCTCAAATGTGATATCACAGATCTGAGTTGTATAACACTCCTTCCCTTCTGGTCTTTAAGAGTAATACATTCATTTATGTGACCTGTTTTTACTTTTTGCATTACCTTTTATTATGTGATTTGCTAAAAAAATTTTCATATTTACACTTGAAACCCATCCCCAAGATAAGCACATTATGGAATGCAAATATTCCCAAGTAAATTCAGTCCTGTGTTTTTTGGATAAAGGATATTTAATCTGTATAATACTATGAGGATATAAATTAAGGGTATAAATAATTCCCATTCTTGCTTATGTGAAAATAATCATAGATTTTGGAGACCAGTGCTCATGTGGTACATAAATTAGTGTATTCCATGTTACTTGCTTCCAAATAATTTTCAATGTCTTTGTTTCTGAAATGTATTTCAGAAAACAGTAAACATGAACTTGGAAACTAGACTTTATATTTTTTTTGTCAAAAAGATACCTTAATATATTTAGCAAATTAGATTTCTCCTGGGTTCCAGAAGTTACGCAGTGTGCAGGTCATGGCATTCCACTCGAAACCAGTTCACTATTAATGTATCACAGGCCTTACTGTTGTTACCTGGAGCCTTGACTTCAGTCTGTCCTTTTTCACTGAGATGACTCGTTGTCAAGTAATGGTGACAAAGGGCAGCCCTTCAAGTTCAGTCTAGGCCTGGAATTTTGGCAAGCAAGGGATGAGCAGTTTCCAGGGAATATCTACACTTCTTTTCTCTTGGCTTGGACCTAGGAATGTAATTTTCCTTTGTAGCTAAACAGAATTCTTTGTACTATCTTTAGGTTCACTGTGGTTTAAAATTGATTGTTACTTTTAATCAAGTACCCTCATCATACTTCACACTGCACACCTCCCCTGTCCTGCAGCCTGCATATACCTTGGCTCCTGAACTCTGTGACTTCTCTGTGCTGGTGATTCATTTATGCACTGTGTGAGGATGTATTGGACACCTCGTGTGCCAGGTGTACCTAAGAAATTAGAATAAGACAGTGAGTCAGACTTCAGTGAAAGCACCAGATCTTGACCACCCAGAAGATAGTTTTGTTTGAAGTAGTCATGCTGGGAAATGAACTGTCTTCCTATGTGTAATTATATATAATATTTTTTTTGCTAATAATATAGTAACAGAACTAACAGTGACTTTGAAGAAAGCAAGTTTCTACATGTGACCTTATGACAAGTTATTTATCCCTTGTGAGGCAGTGTTTCTTTACCCTGTAAGTTGGGATAACAGTATCAGAAAATTGCGTAATTGTGAGGATGAAACAAAATAACAAATCACATAAATATCCACATATACTCAATTGATAATGCTCCATAAAAAATCACTGTTCATTATTGCTTACCCCAAAATGCTATCAGCAACAGTGAACATGATCTTGCTTGATAAAAATCTGGAATTTAAAAAATTAAGGCAATCACATCATTAATAAATACTTTATGTCACATAGATCTTTTATTTATCTATATACAATGCATGCGGTGATGAGCAAAATAGTTTCAAAGTTTAAAATTTTTGTTTCAAAGTTTAAAGTGTTTGTTTTTATTTTTGCCTTTTGAATTTTTGGTCTGTTTTTAAATGTCATTATTTCCAAAAGTGAATCATCAAAAGGCCTATGTGCAGAAATTCTTTAAGCACGTACTCTGCCTCACCAGCGTGTGCTTCCCTTACTGTAAGGTCAGACAACTGTGGCGTATTCTGTTTCTGGACCATCTTTTGAAGATCACCAGGACTCAGAGGCTGCCTAGCGCAGGGCACAGGTGTGTGGATTCACAATCCTTAGGCTTTGGGGTGAGACCATTCCCTGCCAAAGCTCTTAAGTTTCACTGTCAACAGAAGCTCTGTCCTGGTGCCCACCAGTTTCCACTCACACTGGGCTAGGACATGGTGGTAGGGCAGGAAGCAAAAATGTTAAGATTAAAGTCATCAAGAAAAATATCTTACTGGAAGGAAGATAATGTCAAATCACATGTTACACAGATGATTTAAAATTCACCAAAATTGTATCCCCTCACAGAATGATTCATTTGCATGTTCTTGTATGCATTTAGAGTCACACTAGTAGTGCACACATCATTTCGTGTTCCACTCTTTCCACGTAAAGTTGCACTTGCAGACAGTTTGTGCATTCCTAAGCCTTATCAGTTTAGACAACAGAATGGTATCCTCGTCTTGCATTACACTGAAAGTTAAACTATTCATTGTCCTTTATTTACATAAACATTGTTTGTTTTTTATTATCTTTAATTTTAGCAAGTGGAAACAAGCAGGAAATGAAGCACTTTGGTTTATGCTATCTTGTCTGTTTCAAAACAGCTCTTGGTAAATGACAGCAGGTCACATGAAATGAAGCAACAAGAAGCATAGTCCAGATGATTGACTGTCTCTGTCTCTGTCTCTGAGCTCTGTTTCTCTCTCTCTCTCTCTCTCTCTCTCTCTCTCTCTCTCTCTCTCTCTCTCTCTTTCTCTCTCTCTCTCTTGCCTCCCTTTCTTGCCTCCATGAGGTGAGCTACTTCACTCCGACACACCCTTCTGCCTTGATGTCCTGCCTAGAAACCACAGAGCCGATTAGTCATGGACTGAATATGCCTTCCCTCCTTGAAGATGTTTTTCCTCAGGTATTGTGTCACAGTGTTAAAAATCTGATTGACACATAGTTGACCTTTAATTGTGAGCAGAAATAATTTAATATGCCTTTATATTATTCTGGCTTTTCTGGTACTCTGAAATGCCTTCACCATGTGTTATAATCTTTAATTTGGAAAACATGGTCACTACTTTTATTTAAATATTGCTTATGGACTTTCCTTTGCAATAACTTCATTTTTCTTTTCTTTTATCATCTAGATCCAGTCTATTGGCATTTAAACGTCGATCAATCTTCCCATTTTACAGACAGACATCTCCCCTGGCCTGAGTCCTCCCCCTCACTTGCTCAAAGCCGTCTCTACTCCATGTCTTCTCTTCAGCCTCCCGAGTGTCTTCAGCCTGTGCTCCTCCTCCTCGCTCACTGCCCTGCCTTCCTCCAGGCTGCGGTGAGCGCTGATCTTCTGTCTAGGGATGGTTTTCGGGTCTCTCTTTGGCCTGTCCAGCCACAGCATTGCACAGATGAACACTCTCTCCTCAGAATGCATTTTTCTGAGACAAACCCCTTTCTAGGGTTCCCCCTGCACCCGTTTAGCTTTTCATCTTGCTCTCCCCTCACTGAACAAAGGCTTTCCAGGCTCACCTTTCCCCCTTCCTCACCTCTTCAGCTGCCCTCCGCCCCTTCCTGCGGACCCTCTGTATAAATGGCCCAGGTCTGGCCTCTTGTCTCCTCTGAACAGGCAGTGCTGTGGACTCAGGATGAGGGTGCTGACTGCACTCATCCTACTCTAGCTGTCCAGCCCAACCCTGTCCAGAGTGTCCAGCTCATGGGTCCACAGGGTCTCAGGCCAGGACCTTACATCCTCCTCCCTCTCCCTTACCTCTCTTCCTCCTCCTCTTCCCCTTCTCATCCTCTCCTCCCTCTCCCTCCTCCTCCTTGTCTCTCTCCTGTGACTTTCCCTTAGCCAGGATGGATCCAGGCCTACCATTTTTATCCCACCATCCAGATCCTGTTCTGTGCCTTTCACTGCATTTCCACCGTGGTCATCAAGCCTTTTAGTCAGCCTCCCAACCAGTCTCCTGCATCCAGTCTCCTTCTTTCACATCCATTCTCCTTCTTTCACATCCATTCTCCACCTGTGAGCAGGAAGCTTAACATCCTTCAGCTTCCCAACTCCTCGTCATGTGTGAAGGCCTAGTGTCCCCTGGCTCCATGGGTCCCTGGCCCAGCTCGAGCATCCTTGTGCTTTCCTCCTGCTCTGGCCTTGGCTCCTCTGTCAGGTGCATAAGTGAACCAAACCCTCATGCCTTTGGGCCTCTATGTTCACAGTGCTGTCTCCTCCTCAGCAGAGTGATTCTGGTCCTCAGACAATAATTTGGTTCCACACACTTGCAGTCCTCTTATATCATGAGCTTTTCTTTCACTGCACTTTTTACAACTGAAATGAGATTTTTTTAAGGCAAATATTTGTTTAGTGCTAATCTCTCCTTTTCAAGCTAAAAGAATCCTGAAATGAGGATCCTTGCCTCTCTTAACTGCTGTAGCTTTGGTACCCAAATATATGTATTTCTATATTAGGTACTCAATAAACTATTGAAAGGACAAATGGACATTGATTCAAATCCCAGCTGGGACTTTTTACTGTGTGACTTTATTTATTTATTTACTTATTTGAGACAAGATTTCACTGTATATTTTAGTCTGGCCTTGAACTCACTACATTTTCCAGGCTGTCCTCAAACTAGTAGCAATCTTCCTTCCTCAGCCTCCCTTAAACTCAGGTTGTTAGGTATTTTGTCTTAGCAATATGTGGCTGGAGCAAATAACTTTTGGGGCTTCAGTGTGCCCAGTCCACAGATCTTGAACTCTTCTCCATAGTGCTATCCCAGATTCAGAATCTGTTAGATGCCAAGCTTCTTGTTAAGCATTATATGCAAGTGTGTTTGTTATTTTTCAGAAGAAAAGCTTAAGTAGAAAGTAAGGAAAATGGTAAGGACTTTAGCTTGGGGAATCAACAAAGATCAGGTTGGTTCTTAATGAAGAAGAGTAAAAAAAAAAAAAACAAAAAAACTATAAAAGACCCCAGCTTGAGTAGCTGGAGCAGGGCACGCTTCAAGGAAGGGGAACAGACTGACCCTACACAAGTGGTTCATCGGTGTCACGTGTAATCACACATCAAGATTTAAAACTCATAGTTAAAAAAATTGCGGTCTTCACTGACAAAATATTTGCTATGTTCCATAAAATACAGCTTTTCACTTGCTTGGTTGATATTTCTCTTGGTTACTTTTCTCTCACTGCTGGGACAAAATACTTGACACCCAAAATGAGAGAAGGAAACATTTATTTAGCTCACAATTCATGGAGGTTTCAGTCCATACTCAGCTGGCTCCAAGGCAGGGTGGTGTGGCTGAGGGGCAGCCTTTCATAGTGCATGCAAGCAAAAAGAATGAAAGAGCAAAAGAGGAAAAAACACGCTTTCTGCCCTTCCTTATATTGTATTCTGGCTCCGCCCCTGGGCAGGTACAACACTCCACCAATCCCAGAGCTAGACAAGGAACCAATCACAATGGCTAGATTCAGCCACCTCCATGACTGCAGGAGGCTTAGGGCACCAGCTAGACACAAACCAGAACAATATTTATTAAAAGAGCTAAATTTTGTGCTTTTAGTATCCAATGCCTAATGCTATATATATGTTATAGTGCTATTTAAAATATTGCTAATAAAATTAATAGCAACATTGTGGAAATATTTGAGACATTTGGCTACTAGAAGAAAAAAGTCTCAGAGCACTTGGCTAAAAATTGAGATAGCATTAGTCATTGTCAAGAAAATTATATTATTCCCATTAATCTTGGTTCCCATCTCTGCTATTTCATAATAAAAAAGAATTAGGATTAGGTCCATTCAAATATGAACTATTATTAAGCCAATATTACCTAAATCTAGAGTTAAATTTAGCATCCATACAATACGCTTTAATACATCAGTATACCTGTTACACTAAAAAGCAGACTCTTTCAGGATCTTCCCTAACACAGGGATTGGGAAGGGTCTACACCCAGGTTTGAAGGTAGAATTCTTAGCTTCTTCAGAGTTCTGTGTTAGGATGTGGTAGAGTGGGAAGAGCTGGCCTAGGACCAAGCCCTGGCTTAGTCTTGAACCTTCAGAACCCTCAAGCACACTGAGTTTAAGCACCCCAACCACATCCAGGTTCTGTCCACATCTGTGCAGTCATTTTCACACCCCGCACCAGTCACCTGTGAGGTCTCCCGCTGGACACAACAGCAGGGAAATCCATTGTGGGCAGCATGGGGAAGGAGCTTTTTAGTTTTGAGGCAGGGTCCTGCCGTGTAGTTCAGACTGGCCTTGAACTCAGTATGTAGCCTGTGCTGGCTTTGTACTCACAGTGATGCTCCTGCCTAAGCCTCCTGAGTGCTGGGATTACAGGAATGGTGCTAGAGGTGCTATGAGAGCCAGAGCAGGGCTTTCTAAAACACTGGACTTGATTGTATTCTGTGGATAGCTGACGTGAAAATATTGGAAGAATTTACCCTAGGGTGGATAAAACAAAGTAAATGTTGGCAAGGATGTGGAGAGTGTGGAAACTTCGTGCACAGTTGGCGGAAATGTAAAGCAATGCAGTTGCTATGAAAAGCATATTTCCTCAAAACATTAGAATTACTGTACCGTCTAGCATTCTCTGTTCTATGTATATATACAAAAAGGTTTGAAAGTAGGATCTCAGGAAGATATTTGTATATTCACATCCATAATAGTGTTATTCATAAGAGCCTAAAGGTAGAAGCAACCAAGTGTTCATCTATACAGGACTCAATAAAATGTGGTATGTGTGTAGATTAGAGTATTATTTATCCTTCAAAAAGAAAAAAACTCTGACGTCCACATAGCTGAACCTTGAAGACACTATGCTAAGTAAAATAAGACAGTTGCAGAAAATAAGTACTGTGTTATTCCACTTATATGACTGGCTTAGGATGGTCAAGTCATAATAAGAAGAATGGTTGTTATAGACACTGGAAGGAGAGGGTTAGAGGGAGTTGCTCTTTAATCCGTATAAAACTCAGTTTTTCAAGGTGAAAAGAGTTCTGGAAATGGGTTGTGATAAACAATCCACACAATGTGAATGTATTTAATTTACACTACTAAACTATGCCCTTGAAAGTTGTTAAGGTGGTGAATTTTCTTTAGGCAGGGTCCCACTATGTAGCCTAGGCTGGCCTTGAACTCATGGCAGTCTTTTCCTCTCAAACTCCTCAGTGTTGGGATTATAGGTATGTGCCACCATGCCTGGCCAGGTGGTAAATTTTGTCCTATACTTTTTATCATGATTTAAAAAACACATTTAAAAAAGTAAAATTTAAATCAAGGCTTAAAAGAAAATATAAACTGTAAGTATTAACCTAATACTCTTTTTCCTCTTAAAAATGCAACTAAGGAACAGCTAAATACAAGGTGTGATTAAAAAAATAAGGTGAATACTTAAATTTTTAAAAAAATTTATTATGGTAAGAGACACCTTGCTGTAAATCCCCCTCCAAATACTTTAAACACAGTTACCTCATCTTCCTGCTATTCTCTGAAGCAGCTCTGAAAGTCCTCTTTCATGAGTGTCTAGTTGTGCTGTTATGGCTGCCTCAATGCCCTGAATTTATTCAAAATGTTTACATCTCATCATCTTTCTGACTTTAAGGAAGAACCAGAAAGCACATGGTGCCAGCTTCGGTGAATGAGGTGGGTGAGGACACACTATAATATATTTTTATTTGACAGACATGACTGTAAACAGTGAGGGGTGATCAAAAATACAGTGAATGTTTAAATTTAAAAATTTTCATCACAGGAAAAGACGTATTCCATTGATGTCCCTTAAAATGCTCCATCTCACTTCAAACACTTATCCCATGATTCTTGGCAATGTGCCTTTTACTGCAGTGAGTTTTTTTAAAAAAAATTTAAACATTCACCAGATTTGTTGATCAGCCCTGTAAGGAAGCCACTGTGTCAATATTCATTTAGCCCCTCAGAGCCCTCCTTCCGAAGCACTTCCTTCCTTTCCTCCTCAGTGAATTCATGTTCATTGTACCTGTCATCTTTCCCCCTTAAGCTAGAACAAAGGGCACAGATCAGGAGTGGTTCTCAGCGTCTGTTTTCTCTCTGAGCCGCAGTTTCATGTCCTTGACAACCCCATCTGCAATGGCTGATTGCACATGGCCTTGGCTAGACTTAAGTCCGTTTAGCAGAACCTTTGTGCATTCCAGGAGACAGAAGCTGGAGGCACAGATGGAGGGGTTAGCTATAGGAACACACTTACTATCACTGAAAGTGCTCCTGCCCTTTCCGACTTGGTTCCCCAAGCTTGGCGGGGTGGGTTGAGTCAGACTGAAGATCCTCCTAGTGACTCACAGGCTTTCCGAGAAGAAATCCACATACGGCAGCTGCCGGGGTCACACGTCCCCCAGGGACTGGCACATCACTTTCTTTCAGATAGGTGTGGGGATGCTGCGTTGCCAAGCACCCTGCAAGCAATGAGTTTCAGATCTCTGCTTCTGTTTGCCATGTGCCCAAGTGGCGTGAGGCTGGCACACGGAAGTCTATGGCCGTGTGGCAGATGGTGAGGAGGAGCAGAGGGCAGTGGCTGGTGTTGTGCATCTGTGGAAACTTCCCATTGCTCACTGGTCAGGTGATGATGCAGGAAACCACAAGTCGTAGCATTACGTGTGTACTGTAAATACACCACTGCATATATTGTTATTATCACTAATGTGTAATAGTCACACATGATACAGTTTTAGCAGTGTGGGCCTGCTGACACTGTGGCTGGCAGCTGAGGATAAAGGACTAGCTCTGGGTGAGGCACAGGGGACAGTCCACCTGTGGGTGGCAGAGGATGCAGAGCAAGTCTGGGGTACTGAGGTCAGAATGAATGAGGCCAACTAGAAAAGTCACACTGAGGTCTCACCTCCTCACATTTGCCTCTTTAGCGCTGATCTTCGCCTTATGACAGTGACAGTTGAATGGTTTTGTCCTTTCCCTAGGCAGGAAGTAGTTTCATGTATGTGGTCAGATGTGGGCTCAGAGCTCTAAAATACACTAAGACAACTGTGTCAGTGATGAATTTAGCATCTTCATATGAGCGGCATTTCTTAGCTTCTAGTTTTTGGGGATTTGGAAACACAGCTTTGCTGAGTTCACCAGCATGAGGCCTCCCATCAGACTGAACTTAAAGAGTCAACCTGGGCTGGTATCTTCCCGAGACTTGCTGGGGGACAACTAGCTCTCACATTCACTCACATGACAGTGGCAGCGTTCAGCTCCCTTTAGTCCTCACAGGCTGTCAGCTCCTCACCATGTGAGCTCACCACGTGGAAACTTCTGTCTTTTAAGCAAGTGAGCAAAGGAGGAGGACAGAAATCAGAGTCATTTTGTAACCTGGTTCTTGGGGTGACATCCCACTGGTTTGGTTAATTTGGTTCATTAGGAGCGAGTCACTAAGCCTAGGCCATAGCTTAGCTATAGCCTATAGCTCTATAGGTTATAGATCTATAAGATCTTGCTATAGCTTAGATCTAGAATGTTCCCTGAAGTCCTGTGCATTGAAGGCTTAGTCCCCAGATTGGTACTATTGGAAGGTGTTGGGATCTTTCAGGGGTGGGGCCTCATTCATTGGGGTGCACCCCTGAGGGAGACTACAGGATCCCCCTCTCTCTTTTTTTTTTTGTACTGGGGATCAAACTCATGACCTTGTTCTTACCAGGCAAGGGCTTGTGTCACTGACCTAAATCCCATCATCTATTCATCTCTGTTGTTATGTGAGCAGTTTTGCTCCATTACGCACTACCACCATGATGTGCTTCCTCGTCACAAGCCTAGAAGCAATGAAGCCAACCAACTGTAGAAGCAGTGAGCCAAAACAAACCTTTTGATTATCTCAGGTATTTCTTATGGTGACAGAAAGTTGACTAACACAGGGACAGGTAGGGATTGCATCAGGGCATGAATCAGGAGTCGGAGTCAGTGAGAACCATTTTAGAAACCTCCCAGTAATAACTATGCTTTTTGACAATACTGGGTTGCAATGCCCTTTCATGAAGAAGGACACTAGTGCATGTTGCTCAGTCACAGAATCGTAAGTTAATGACATTGGCCTAAGCCATTTTTTGCGGGGAATGATGGCACACATCTATAAACCCAGGACTCAGAAGGATCACCACAAGTGTGAAGCCAATCTGGGCTACACAGTGAGTTCAAGGCCAGTCTGAACTAATAGAATATCCCTCCGCCTCCTATTCCTATTCCATGCCATGGTCCATCTCAGACCCACAGGAGGGCTGGGAATAAGGTGAGTCCCGGAATTTTCTCATCACACCCTGTCCTTCTACAAAAAAAGAAGAAAAACGATAGCAAACCATTCTTATAGCAAACCACCCCGTGATACTACAGAGCAGATTTTCTTTTTAGTGCTGCAATCTTCCTGACCCCAAATTCAGCCAGCTTCCATCTGAATTTTACTAGATGAGTCAAATCAATGCTCTTGTTATCACCAGAATCATAAAATGGCACAGCTGTAAAAGAATTTCCCTTTTCACCCAGTGAAACTGTTTCATTTCACAGTGTGGGAACAGGCAGAGAGGGGAAGTAACTTGCTTAATGAAACACAGCTCATTATTAGTATTGCTGGGGCTGTGTTAAGTCTGGGAGAAATTAATACCAGGTTTTAGGGCACAGTTAAGCACACTGTCTCCCCTGAGGGGCCCAAGGCATGGGTGTGGATTAAGAAAACTAGGATAAAAGATAAGGTAACAGGAGAAAAAAAAAACTGGAAAAGAAAAGCAAGAATTCTGAGAAAAAGCACTGCAAAGGAAGAGCAAGGCAAAGACATATTCACCACAGGAGCCACTGGGGGGCTCCCTGGCTTTCTGATTCACTGTTTTAATGCAGTGTCATTCTGATGCATCTATCAAAACAATTAAACTTTTAGTAGCTGTGAATGGCAGGCAGTGTGGCAATGGGTTAGCATGGAAGGCTCTGGAATCCCAGTCCCTAGGCTGAAATCGCACCTCTGCTGCTGGCTGTGTGATCTCTGCAAGTTACTCAACCTGTCTTTCTCATCTCCCAAAAGGGGTGTGGGGGGGGGGAGGCGCACAATGGTAAGAACTGCAAGGAACTGCCAACCTGAAGGGCTTGCAACAGCCCCAGGCTCATGGAAAATTCTAGGACCCACCTTATTCCCAGCCCTCCTGTGGGTCTGAGATGTACCAAAGCATGGAATAGGAATAGGAGGCGGAGGGATGAGGCCCAGGGGGAGGAAGGGTAGTAGATAAGGAGGTGAGTTGTACATGTCACTGGCATTGCGGCCAATTCAGAATGCCCTGTGTGTCACCAAGCAAATCAAACAGAACACATTAGAAAGTCCTGCCCACTCAGGCACCCTCCGGATCCTTTCTCAGATCCTTCTTCCAGCCCCTCCTCCCCTGCTTCCTTCATTCCAGCTTCCCAGGCAGCAGCTGTCTGGTTCTCTCTGTGCCTCATCCTCCTGGGAGATGAATCCCCAGCAGTGGAGGGCTGCAATGCAGTTGAAACCATAAACTGGAAATTTAAAATAATTCTGTGTCCTTGCAATCACCACAGAGCATCAAACTTACCTAATTTTAATTCTCCGCTGTTACTGTGGTTCCCATTTCCTTCTGAAGAATTTTCTTCTTGCTTTTTTGTTCAAAATTCAAGCATCAAACATCTGCCTTTCAAAGTGGAATTTGCCAACTACTTAGTCATGTCCTAAATCTGTCCAGTGTGGTAAGCTGACCCTCACAATCACCCTGGGTGATTTAACCTGCTGCGATGAGAAATTCTGCACCGGGAAAAGCTGTCCCTTGCCTGATAGTCATGTACTCAACCTTCAACAACCCTGAGCACCTCTGTATCCTAAGTGGTCCCCAAGGTGTCAGGACTGGCCGGGCCTCACCTCATCCTTTCTTCATCCTGATTTGATGGGCCAGGACTGGGCCTGAAAGAGAAAGGGGCATTCTAGAAGAAGGCAAAGGAGTTAAGGAGGGTCTTCACACAGGCTAAGAAGGGGAGAATGACTTTTCCCTACCTCACAGACTTGCCCTGCAGGATTCAAGGGAAAGAATATGGTCAGGAAATCACTGAGGCAATGGAGCAGCTTTGGATGTCCAAGGGGCAGCCTCAGATGAGCATGAGGATATGAAAAGGACGTACAGGGACACCCCAAGACTCCCAACAAGGAGGGAGGGAGTTGAGGGGCTCAAGTCTCCTTCACGGGTGGGGATGATGAAGTGGTACAAGTTGAAACATCCCGGCTGTTTGTGGGTTCATTTGTATAGGTGGGAGATCAGGTCACACAGATATAGGACAAATTGTTCTTAATGATGTGAACTGTTTGGAGCGAGACATGCAGGCGGATGATTATAACACACAGGGCCTCAGCAAAGAACTCACTCGCCAAGGAGGCAACAGCCCAGTTGAGGGTTTGAAGGGTGATCAAGAATTTGCTGGATGAACAAGAGATGGAAGGACATTCTGGACAGGAGGTCTCTCACAGGCAGAGGCTGTTGTGAAAATGCTCTTCACTGGAGGAGGAAGAGCTGAGTCAGAGGCAGGTTGAAAAGCACACGAGGAGACCTGGAATTTATTTTTAGACCACAGAGAACCAGTACAGATGTTCAAGTAGGAGTACCATGGATTCTTTTTCTTCTTCTTTTTTTGAAAGGTATTTCAGAAGGCTATTTGGATAATGAGTCCCCAGGTGAGTGGCAGTGAAGCCCGGACCTGCGTGAGGAGAGTGAGGGGAATGTGAGGTTACCCCAGCATGGATGCAGGAGGCAGAGGGCCTCACACTGCAGGAAGGAAGGAGGCTAGGTGGCTGGCAAGAGGGGAGAGCAAACAAGGCTGCTTGTTCCGTGCAGAATGAAGCGGGTCCAAGCGGTGAGTTCAAGCGGAGGTCGGAGCAGGGCACAGGGGTCTTAAGCGTCTGGAGGGACGACCCCTTCCTTTTTCACTCCCCACTCCTGCCCGGAGGTCGGTGGTGGGGTGGTGAGGCACTCTGCAAGTTTTCTTGACTCCAAGGAGAGAACCGAGGGAGGCCAGGTTCCATTCCGGAGGAGCCAAGCGACAGGGGGAGCCTGCCGTCACACCTAGTGGACCCAGAGGGCTCACTGTCTATGGGGGACCCAGGGACACGGGGCTGGGGCTGCAGCGGACCGCCCGCCATGCCCGGGTTTCTCTAAATAAGACAGATCTAACAAATCCTGGTTAGTACTTAACACGGGGGGGGGGGAGCAAACTCCATAATACTCCCAAATAGGAACTTAAGTACATGTCAACGAGTTTGTCCTCGATGCCCGCAGCGACAGAGACTGCATCTGCCTCCTGCAACCACACTCTTGGCGAGGGGCGTGCGGGAAGGACGCTGGAGAACGACACAAGCAAACAAAAAGCCAACACCCGGCGGGTGTCACCCGTCCCAACTGAGGGGCTGGGAAGACACCGAATGGGTTTTTAAAAAAAACGGAGAGAAAGGGAAGACGGGGGGGGGCGACGACAGACAGACAGGACAGAGAGACAGAGACAGCGAGATAGAGGAGGGAGAGAGAGAGACAGAGAGAGAGACAGAGACAGAGAGAGAGAGACAGAGAGAGAGCGCGAGCGCGCGCGCAGACCTCCCCCGAAGCCTGAACCTCTGCTCTGAGCGTGGCATCTGAACGCCACCCACTCTCGGGAACGTCTTCCGTGCCGAATCCCAGGCGCCCGACCCCGCGCCCTCCGCCGTCCTCCTCCCAGCGACCGCGCAGGTGAGGCCCGGGTCCGCGGGGGGCAGGCGGCCGAACCCCGGCCCGGGCGGTCTCTGCCGCAGGGGAGGGGGCGGCGGGGCGGGGCGGGGCGGCGGGAGCGCGCGCTGGGCAGGGGGCGCGCGGCGCGGGCGGCCTCTCCTCGCGGGGGCGCGGGCGGCGCGCGCCGCACTCCGAGCCTCAGACGCGCGGGCGGCCCCGGTGCGGCCGCCGGAGGCAACAGCCTTGTCACACGCGCGGGCTACAGCTGCGCCGCGGGGTCCGCACAGTCGCCCCCGGGCGGAGCGGCGGGCGCGGCGCGCGAGAAGGTGAGTAGCCCGGTGCGTGCCTGGCGGGGACGCTCAGTCAGGCGCGGCGGCTCCTGTCAGGCGGCGTCGGCCGCAGGGGCGCAGCAGGTCTTCGGCTCCGCCCGCTCCTCAGGCCCCCGACACGGCCCCGGCGCCCTCGCGGCGCTGCCAACTTCTGCCCCCGCCGCACCCGCGCTCCCGGGAAGCCGGTCCTCAGGGCTTCGCGTCGTACCACAGGCTGCCGGGCTGGCACCCCGGCTCCCCGGCGGGGACCCGGAAGGTGCGGGGGCGCGACGCGGCGAGGGCGCCAGGCCGGGCGGAGGGCACGGGCGAGGGTCCGCCGGGTCCCCGGCGCGCTGGGCGTAGGCTTTGTTCAGACGCGCTAGCACCTGCGCGGATCTCGAGTTCGGGGGCGAGGCCCGGGTCCTCCTCCACTCTCGCCGCTCCGGACTGGATTCAGACGCCGGGGAGGATGGGGACGAGGACAGCGGGCCGGGGCACGGGCGGGGGCTTTGTTGGTCTGCCAGTGCGGGTTCAGGAGTCCCCGCACCACACCCAGCCTCTGAGGACCGGGACTCGCAGGCCGGTGGCAGCCGCGCCGTGGGGCGCGGGCCGGGGCCGGAGCGGACGCCCGCGCTGGCGCATCGTCCACCGCGCCGCCTGCGCCATCTGCGCCGGGCGCCGCCCCCGGCCCACGCCGTGAGAGTGGGCGCCTAGGTACCGCGGTCCTCGGCGGGCGCCTGCTCAGCCGCGCCGGCCCGCAGGGGGACCCGGGGTGTGGTGGTCGGGGGACGCGAGGAGAGGTGTTTTCGCCAGGCCAGGCCCCCGTCCGCCGCAGCGCAGCTTAGCGTCTCCTGTCCCCTCCCGCGGCTGCGGGCGCCGAGGGAGGTCGCCTAACGGTGGCGTCTGCTGCCTGCTCTGCCTCTGTCTTGCAGCGTTCCTGGCCGGGGCGCCAGCTCCCAGCTACAGGAGACGCAGAGACGTCCTGAAAGGGTCCAGGATGGTTACGCCCTGAAGTGAGTGCGGGTCCCCAGGAACTGAGGGAACGAGTGTCACAGGGTCCCGGGATCTGGTTCCACACCAGGAGTTTCCCCTTCGGGTTCTGACCGGGAATACAGTGGCCGCTGTATACAAACCTATGGAACCGGGCTGCTTGGGTTGGAACTGCCTTATGCTAACCGTGCTCTGCTATGAAAACACTGCGTTAATGAGACCGACTCGAAGTGCTGAAACGGATGTTCATGGTAATGATAGTCCAAATGTTACGAGAGCTTCAGATGTGCCTGGCGCTGGGCACGCGGCACATATTACTTCATTTAATTACAACAACAATCTCATTAAAAAATTATGAGACAGAAGTTTACTTAGGTCAGGTAACTTTCCCAAGGCCACCCAGCTAGGAACTAGTGGGGAGTGGTTTAGCTTTTTACTCTGGTTCTTTGCCATAACAGACTGTGAAAATGTGGCCTTTCATTAACTTAGGGGAAACCTAGAATCTGAGTGTTTAAAACTAGCAGCGTCCCTTTTAAACCCATTTAATTCTTGTGGACCTCACAGTAGCGGACAATGTTGTAATGAAGGGAATCGTGTTGTAGGAAAAAAAATGTTCTCCTCTATGGGCCTTAGTTCCTTTACATGTTCTTTTATTTCATGTAGCTTGTATGTATGTGGGTGTTAACCTACAATCCAACCCATTACAGTCACTTAAGTGTTCTTACTAACCAGAGCCCCCTGCAGGTACAGAGAGATGTTCTTGGCACATCATAATTTTAAGAAAACTTTTTTTTTTTTTTAAGAAAAGGCAGTGTTTCTATTTGGCAAATGCTTCTATTTCAGGACCCCAATCCAGATTATTTTGACTGTAGAAGAGTTATTCTTCACATTGGATGTGGAATGGAATAGGACTCCAGCATAGAAACCTAGAAAAGCATTCCGTATCCTAAATATATGGGAATGTGTTGTACGTATGCAAAGGTGTTTGACATTGGCCAGTGATAAAGAAAAATTGAAACGACAGTGAAATCAGCTATTCCTGCCATAGCTTTTAGAATTATTAATCAATGTATTGGAAAAATAGATTCATTTTGTGTTCGTAATCCCACGGACTTGTGATCTTCTTTCACCCTTCTTTCTACTTTATTACAGGAAAGCTGCTAAACATTTTACATATTTCTGGAATGACAGAGCTAATATGGAACTCAGTCAACATTGTGTCTGGCCCTTTGAGTTTCAGAAGGAGTGTGGCAGGGCTCAGAAGGGTGGCCCAATCTCTCAGTATAGGCTAGCGATGTGGTCTTTGGACCAAATGCCATTGCCCTTACACCGTATCACAGTTACAGTGCAGGGACAGTAAATGAAAAGAAAGTCGTCTCTGGAAATACAACTTCCTGTGAGGCCCATGTGACTATGGTCACAATAATAGTGGGGTGAGAGTGTTTAAAAAGTAGGTGAGATGGGCAGTCAGAGTATATACACCTAGGTTATAGAAAATTTCCTTAAGAATCACTCCAGATAGTGCTTTTGTATAGACACAGTTTCTCTTGAATAGAATCTATAGCTATGTTGTATATTTGCAAATGAGTTATTTAATGGAATGCCACAAGCAACTTTTCTTTAAGATATTCATTCATTCATTCATTCATTCATAAATATTTACTAAGAGTATGGCTTCCTTTTCTAGATTTTGGGGAGACTGTGGTGAGCAAAACAAAACTGTCTTTTGGGAGGTTAATTCTATTTTGTCACTCCTACATACATTTTCTTTTTTAAAAAAAACACCTTGGAAATGTACAGCTTGATGAACTTGCACAAATTGAATACACTCATGCAACTGGCCTCAAATCTTGAAACAGAATGTGACAGACCTTGGAGGAAGTCCCTTTATGGCCCTCAGTAGTCACTGCTCCCTTCAAGGGTAACCCCTGAGACACCCATGCCAGTGCTCTTATCATTCACCATAAGGTCCTGATTTGTAGCATGCATCAGCAGGCTTGGGGATCTCACCACCATTCCAAAGAAGAGTTTGTGTCGGAAAGCATGGCAATCCGGTGCAAGTTTAGCTGGAGTCCTGAGCTCCTAACAGGAGCAAGTTTTGTGTGTTTGGATCCAAGGGAAGGTCAGCCCTTACCTACTGAGATGATTGGTTAAGAGAAAGTGGTTTGAAAATGATTGAACATTCTTAAGTGCATGTACAAAGTCTTTTTATTTTATTTAATTTTTTGAGATCTTTTTATTTTAAATATCATGCTTTCGCTCCTGAATCTTACAGGCAAGTGAGGACAAAGGTGACACTTAGATGCCAAGGGCAAGAATCTAGTGTCTTATTTTATTTAAGCCTTTGTCAGCTTAGGCAAATGAAAAGCCCCTTTGGTTTAAAGGTGCCTCTATTGGCTGGAATGATTTCTACCATCCCTCCAGCTTTATTGAGGTATAACTGACAAGTAAAAATTACATATATTTAAGGTTGTGAAAATTAGTGTTTTGATATAGATATATGTTGCAAAATAATTGCTGTAATCCAACTAGTATCATATCCATCACCTCATATGTTGCTTATTCCATAGTGAGAACATTTCAGATATATTGCCTTAGCAAATTTCAAGAATGCAGTACAGTATTGTTAACCATCGTCATCATGCTGTGCATTACATCTCTAAAGTATGTTCCTCTTACTTGACTGGAACTTTGTGCCCTTTGACTGACATTTCCCCATTTCCCACCCACAACCTACACCCCTGATCCCATGCCCTGAAACCCCATTCTATTTTCTGCTCTTATGAATTTGGTTAAAAGTTCAAAGAGTAAAAAAATGTAACCACATCAATGATGATTGGTTTTCTCAAAATGAGAAAAAATCAGGCTACCTTGGGGAATTAAATTTGAGAATGGTTTTGCTTGTAGTTTTAGCACTTTAAACCCTCCACTGTCAAGTTGATTTTGAATGCAGAGACAAATGCAATGTATTGATATAAAATATGATGTTGTTGCCAGGTATGGTGGCACACTCCTGTAATCTCAGCACTCAGGAGACTGAGGCAGAATGATTTTTGCAAGTTCAAGGCCAGCCTGGACTACAAAGTGAGTTCAAGGCTAGCCTGAACTGCATAGCGAGACTTGTCTCAAAAAAAAAAAAAAGATGTTATTTCTGAGTCATTTTTTATTGTGATAAAACACATACCATATAAAATTTGCACACTTACCCATTTTAAAGTACTGTATATAGTTGAGTGACAATAGGTACAGTTGTGTTGTGTGCAGCAATCACCACTCTCCATCTACAGAACATTTTTATCTCCCCAAATTAATACTCTGTGCCCAAAAAGCAATAATTTACCTTTCTCCCCTGGCCAGTTCCT
This sequence comes from Hydrochoerus hydrochaeris, assembly GCA_004027455.1. NCBI lineage: Eukaryota > Metazoa > Chordata > Mammalia > Rodentia > Hydrochaeridae > Hydrochoerus > Hydrochoerus hydrochaeris. The sequence continues at coordinate 69,837 of PVLA01002888.1, read as the reverse complement.
GGCAACCGCCATTCTACATTATGTCTCTAATGAATCTACCCTTAGTTCATCATATGATTGGGATCATACAGGTTTTGTCCTTATGTGACTGGCTTGTTCCACTTTGCATAATGTTTTCAAGGTTCCTCCATGTATTCATATTTCTTTCTTATATACCACATTTTGTTTATTCAGTTGGTGGATGTCTGAGTTACTTCTATCTTTTGGCTATTTGTATGATTCTAGTATGAACATAGGTGTACTGTGCAAGTATCTGTGTGAGTCTTTGCTTTGATTTCTTTTGAGTTTATACCCAGAAATTAGACTGCTGAGCCTGATAGTAATTATACTTTAATATTTGCGAGGAGCCACCTTTCTGTTCTCTGTAGCAGCTACATCATCTTACATTGCCACCAACTGTGCATAGGGACTCGAGTTTGTCCCCATCATCACTGGCACTTGTTACTTTCTGTTTTCATATCCTAATGGGTATGAGGTGCTGTCTGTGTTACTTTCTAAAGTTTTTACTAAAAGGAGACATGGGTTCCAACAAGTTTTGATTGGCCATATGCCTTTGCACAAGGCATGAAATAGATGCTGTGCCGTGTGTGTGTGTCTGTGTGTGTGTGTGTGTGTGTGTGATATCCAGGATAAGAAAGTGCTATTGAGGTACAATCTTGTTGATTTTTTTTAAAAGATATTGGATTGGAGTGTATGTCTGTAGTGCACTAATGGTAAATGTTTTTGCTGCAAGAATACATTACATTAGTATGCTGATGCTTTATTGCCCCCAAATGACATTATTATTTTAATTCTGATCAAGAGCAAATTATGTCTATAAACAGATTGGAATATCCTCATACTGAATGGGGGATGTGCTGGAGTTGTAAATTACAGTTCTGCATTGGTCATTTCTCCTCACCATTGAGTCTTCAGAGATGACAACATAAACCCTCACCACCCAATTATAATTGCTTAGCCAAGCTAATAAAAAAGATGTGGTGTCAACTTAATTGACCTATTTTCCTGGCCTACAAGATTAGAATTTCAAATTAGAAAAAAAATAAAACAGTCTGATGCAGGGTTTCCTTCAAGTGACTAAAAAGCTAGTGAATGTAACAAATGCCAGTGGTAGAGGAACCAAATTTAAAACTATTAATTCCAATCCATGGCTCAACCTGTTCAAATGGCTTATTCAGCTTAAAAATGGGAATGATAAATTCTATCTTGTATTATGGGTTCTCTGATTTTCTTCTATGTTTTCCTGTATTAAAGTGTTGTTAGATTCACAGGAGAATGAAAATGACCGTTACTATTAGGCAGAAAGAATCCTTTACAAGTCTTTATTATTAAATTGAGGACTGAAAATAGCATTTTAAATATATATTTAAATTTTATGATGTGCATGGTATATTGGTTCAAAACCCAGTGTTACCAGAAAAATCCATTCCCAAGGCAATCTGAGGGAATCCTGTAGGAGGTCTTCCACTGGGTAATATGCAGTGAATTTAATTTATCTTTCTCAAGTGGGCTGAGAGCATTCAAAAAATTCAGTACATGTATTCAGCATGTAGTGATCTTTTTTCCAAATTTCAACTTTAAACCTAATTCCATGCCACTTTCAGATGCCCTTGGCATCTGAATGGTATGATTTACAGTATGCATTTTTGATGAACATTGCAAGTGCATGTTAAACACCATGAACAGATTCTCTTTCAGGGGAAAGGCAGAGGAAAAGTACTAATCTTCCACTAATTATGCCTTAAGGTAAGAATGAACTGTGAAAGGGGTTCGTCCTGGAGTTTTTTTGGTTCTTTGAGGGAGGATGGCTTGCGAGCAGGCATGCTGCTGCCTTCCAAAGCTTGGTGCGCCTTTTCAGTCTCTTACCTCAATAGAGAGCTGAAAGGACAAAAGTGAACAAAGGAGGCCTGTTTTGCCTGCCCCACTTGCTGGGCTGTTGTCTTGGCCCTTTTCAGTGAAGGAGTAGGGGGGGAGTTGGGTCAAAGTTGAGGAACACTGAAAAGGAATTCAAGCTTCATGTTGAAATTTGAATTATAGCTTCAGTTTGAGTGCCGTGTAGATTAGTTGGAATTGAAATTTTTGAATCTGTGGAAGCTTAAGTGACAGATGGTGTTGGAACAACGCACATAGCTCTGGATGGTGTACCCACAATGTTGAGTGCCTAGGAAAGCTACTCGGTAAACATCTAGTGAACTGACAAAAGGTGGAAAACTGAAGGACGGGCAGCTTGGTGCTGTGCATCCCATGAGGACACTGCACCGTACAAATGAAGGAGAGGCTTGCATCTGGCATCCACTCAGATGCACTTGGCCCCTCTAGTTGCTTTACAAATACCCTTCTGACTGTTCTGCTGCTTTCCACTCTCATGTCTGGTTAAAGAAATACAGAAATGCCCAGGCAGCTTTCCTCGTGAAGTTATATTGCTATTGCTATTGTCTTCAGAGTGTTTTGAATGATAAAATGAAACTTTTGCAAAGGTTGCCCACCTAGTGTTTTTTTCTCCTCGTTGAATATTTTTATGAAGAGTGATTTTTAGCTTTCTGGTTCCAGTGTGGGGAGGTCTCTTATTCTTATATTTGCTATTGAAGATTTATAGGGCACTTAGTCCTTCGTTTAATTTGGTAGGCAGCATTCTATTTAAAACATTTCAGTTGGAGAAGTTAGTTGTATAAGTATCTAGAATAATAAAACAGCTATTAGGAAGTAAAGGTTACTAGGATGTAAAGGAAATTAAATCTTTGGGATAATTTGAAACTCTTCCTAGTGTTCCATAAAGCTACTACTCCAAATTGAAAAATCATAGCATTTGAAAATTGGAATAGTGAAATTTGAAAAATTATCAAACTTTTCTTTGTCATCTTTGACTGTTTAAGTGACTTGATAGTATGGTCTTTTGTGCTGATATTTGTAGTATGATGATTAAAATGCATTTCATATACATGTTTAATACATTAAAATAAATATTTCTATTTTGAGGGAAATAGCATTCCCTAAAGTGTATTTAGGTAACATGTTGGAAGTAATATGAACAAAACAGTAAGGTAGAAATTCAGGCATAAGTAATACTATAATACAAAAGCTAGTATTCTTTAGAATTGATCATATTATCTTATATGATAAGATATACATATGTATTTTACATAAATTATAGTATGTACTTTATCTATCTCATAAAGTGTAAAATAAACTGCATTTTAATAGATAAGGTGAGGTTTTTAAGACACCATGCCTGTATGTGTGTTTCTAGTAACTGTTACCATGATGTACAATTATAGTGGAAGGTAAGCAGTATATCAGTGGTTGATTGCTGTCCTGGTACTGCTGAACAGAGAGAATGAGAGAGTTCATTTGCATTGGTGGACTGGGAATGGAAGATTAGAGATGAGAGAGTGTGAAGGCTTTAGATAAAGGGAAGGGTCAGGTGAGTAATGAGAATTCTGATAACCTGGAAAAGTGTCCTAAAGCAGAAGGAGTCAGAGAAATATTAAATAATGAAGACCGTGAAGAGCAGAGCACTGTAAAGGTAACTTAAAATATGAAAGAACAAGAAAGGGGGAGAATAAAAATTTTTTAGTGATTGCTTGGTTAATGGAAAATAGTCTCCTTTTCATTGCATTCAAGACTAAATGTTTTAGAGATATTTTACAGTGGGTGCTATAGGTCACCAAACTGACTGGATATCATAAAATAGAAATAACTCAAAAATCACCCTGCAAAAATGAAATAAGATAATACTTTTAGAATTAATAGAAACATATTAACAAGAATTTTTTAAGTCAAAGAAAAAGTTCTCATAACATAGTTCAGTTCTCAGCTAGATCAGCTCTTTTCAGCTACTTTGTTTCTTTATATACCTGTACGCCCAGCTTGAGGATTTAGAAATGTAAAGATGTGAACTTTGCGAACCCATTTTGGGTAATTATTCATGTCAAACAGGATCCTTCACTGTGCATAAGGTGAAATGGTGAATGAACACCTAACTGAACTCAAAGTTCAGTTCAGGAACAATTTTTTCAGGATTATCTAGACAGTTTATTCAGTCTACTGAAAGAGCATAGCATAATAGATACCCAGTGAAACCTGAGCAAATAAGGCTAAAGTCAGAAAAGAGGTGGACAGGTGGTAAATGAAGAGAAGTAATTTAACTGCTTAAAAATATTTGATACTTGCTCTAGATAGCATTGAGGGTCCAAGTCCCTCCATGATAAAGGAAAGTAGAGCAACTAATCGTCTAGACATTTTGAAGTCTATCAGCTCTCCCCAGGTGTCTGGCCACAGAGACTGAGTTCTCTGTTTCTTTAGGAGCCTGAGCTGCTTTTCTCACTGTGTATGGTGGTGTGTATATGAGAGCCCCGTATCTGCTGAGCAAGTGAGTGAAAGAATGAATGACCAGATATACGACTATTGCAAAATATCAAAATGTAAGGAAGATCTTTTGCTGGACAAAATGGAGGAATTTTATCTCAGCTTTGGTTTAAAAATACAGATGAAGTCTAGACCATAGGGAATCAAACATTTGTAATTTCATACTTGGACTCTATAGATTGTAGTTTGCTTCCTGATTCTAAATTAGGGACTTGAGCAGGCAGGTGAAATGATTCAATCCAAAGGGTGCCATTTTTTAAATTGCAGTTGTGGAATCCTAAATGTTATCTCTGTGACCCTGAAGAGTGCCTCTATAATTTTCCACCTTTGCACATGACAACAGATGATTCTGGGTTTGCACACAGCTTGCTTCCCCTCCTCTGACTGAGGCTGGTGCTTGTCATTTCCCCCTGGAGGTATCTGGGTGGCTGCACACTGATTGAGCTAAGCACTTTCTGAGATTGCTTTCCACCATCTGAGTTTGAAGAAATCAGAAGTGAGGCACACAAGACAAATGAAAAGTGAGAAGGCTGGAAGGCTGGCACAGAAAGTAGCTCAGCATTTGTGCTGAAGCTTCCAAAGCAGAATCTTCTTTCTTTTGTGTTCCATCATTAGCACTCCTCTCTGTTGTTTGCCAAACCTGTTGTTTTATTCTAAGATATGAGCTATTTTGCAACTTGTTAGGTGGTTATGTTGATTAGGAAATGTCATCGTACTGCATCAGTTTGGAAAATTGCCTAAGTACTTCATTTTCCTTACTAGAAAATAGAGATAAAGCATGAAAACATTCTCACCACCCAAGACTACTTCACCAACACATGTAACTACATAACAAATGATGATAAAAAAGCATTGAGAGAAAGAGAACATGAATCTATGTCATTATTAGGTACAATACACCTGCCATTTTTTTTCCACCATAGCATTGTGGCAAAATTTACTTCAGAGATTAACATGTATGTATTATACAGCCTTAGCAATAACAGTATCTATATGATTTTGAATACATGAAGTAATCCCAAGCTGCAGTGTGGAAGATTGATACCCTTACTGATACTGCATGATAGATCTGCTTTTAAAAATCACTATATTCCTAATCTCTAACAAATGGTTATGTAGGTATGAAAGTCAAACTGAGTCAACAGGACCAAAAAATATTGTTGTAAATTTAGCAAATTTTTTTCCTTATTTGCATTGAATGTCAGCAATAGGTTCTTAAAATTTGTTTTATTTCAAGCCATAATCTCATTCATGTTTATCAAGAGATTTGGTAATTGTTTTTTGTGTCCACCATGACTAGCAACCAGGCAGATCAATAAAGCATGAAACCATTGTGATATATTAAATTCATCCAACCTACAACTGCATATGCTCAGAAATTTGATATAAAGAGATTTATGTACAATGAGACTTGTGGGCAGATTTGTTTATACCATTGGTCTGCAGAAGACTAATCCTGCTGACAAGGTAGATGTCTGGCTTCCAGAATTGTGAGACAATAAATTTGTGTTGTTTAAGTCCCTCAGGTTGAGGTTCTTTGATGCAGCAGCCCTAGCAAACTGACAATGCAGTAATATGTTTAGCTGTTTCTAAACTTATTCCTTACAAAAATACAGCTTCCCAGTGTCATGTTCTTATACTTACATCTGTATTCATTCTCTCTCTCTCTCTCTCTGTGTGTGTGTGTGTGTGTGTGTGTGTGTGTGTGTGTATCAAAGGCAGTATATCTGGTATATACATTTATCAGGTGTTAATAGAATTACCGTACCTTGAATCGAGATACACAGCTGCTGGGATTTGTGGGGAGAATATTATTTGTATTAATTGCACAAATAGATGAAGTTGCTAGTTGATTACTATTTTTGGTAATAATCAAGTTAACTCCAACTTGGTTATCCCTATCCAGTGTAAATTGTCAACATCTGGGAACTTAAGGGGCTGTATTTTGTTTAAGTCTCCGCAGGTGCCTTTGCTGCTCCTTGCTAATCCGAAAGTTCCATATCAGGAAAATGATATGATCATTGAAACTTACTCATGCCAAGGAAAAGCAAAGCCTTGAACAGGCTCTCAAACAGCTTCCATCTGAACACTGCTTCAGTGGGGAAGGGACAGGAGGGCACTGTGAGAAGTTTGCAGCTGTCATCAGGTGGCACTGCTTACTATTTGAGGAAACAGGATTGCCAAGAGCTTTGAATAAACTCGAGTGAATTCACTGTGAACTCTAAAACTGTTTCAACCAGACTTTTCTGATGTCTTTCCACTTTATGTGAATTCCTGGTTTTTGTTTTTAGCAGTAGCAGCAGCAGCAGTGGCCTTGCCTGTCTTAGATGCCAACTTCCTCCGGGCCATGACCTGACTGTTAAGATTGTGTGCGTGGCATTTAGTGAGCAGCTACATCCAAAAAGGGAACTAATCTTTTAAAATAATGCCAGTAAATGATTGGGCAGGAGGATTCTTGGGAAGAATACAAGCACTTTACTACTCTGAGTTTGTGTGATTCAGCGATTCCATTTTAACACATAAACTATTGGCCAATTTGAGGTTTCCTTCTGGCCATATTTTTTCCTTTCTATGTACTTGAGTTTATTTATGATCCTATTGGGAGGAACTAAAAAGAATCTTCCAGCATCCAACAGGAGACAGTTTTGAATCATGGCTCTTCTAATTTTACATGTTCTTACAGCTTCTCTTTAGCACACAGGCTATGAAGTAAAAATTGATCAGGTGAGATACAGAAGGCCCTAGACAGGAACAGAAAATATAGGCAGCAGTTTGTATCTGAAAGTTTGTGTCTCTGTGTAAACTTTTTTTTTTTTTTTTGATGGAGGGGGCATTTTGAGATGAGGTCTCATTGTGTAGTTCAGACTGGCCTCAAACCCACTATGTGGCACAGGCTGGCCTCAAACTCAGGGCAATCTCCAGCCTTTTGAGTGCTGGGATTGCAAATGTCTACCACCACTCTTGGCTTCTGTGTTAACTCTTTAGGTTTTTAAAATAATTGCTTTGAGAGACAACTTTATGAGGGTTGTTTTACAGGTGTATGGGAAACATTGTCATGTGGGTGACTAACGTTTATTCTCAAGTATCCTGATACGGAGCCTGCAGTATCAAATCAATGATAAATTATCAGCATTGGGTTCATTATATTACTTGAATTGTTAGTCTAAACTTTGTTAAAATTAAGCTGACATTTAAAAATTTTTGTAGTAGACCTTCTTATTGTTTCGAATTCCAGACACACGTAATGCACCTTGGGGAACTAGTTACTTCCTGAGGAAATGGAAATAGGCTGTACAGTGGCTGCGTGTACCTGCTGGCCATCATGTAAGCTGAACACCAGCCCTTCCCCCCACTCTCGGTCAGGAGTAGGCCCACTCATGAATATGCATGTGTCACACACCTGTGACCAACAGATCCTCCATCCAGGAGTGGCAGAGTATCAGTTAACATGAACTGGGTGACGCGTGGCAGCTGCTGTCTGTGGTCTTCTGGGCTCTCTGCCCTGCACTGACAGCTGCACATCACGTCCTGCAGTCCTCCCAGCTCTGCCACCTCTGTGACCAGCACATCCAAGAAGAGGCTGAGCCTCTGCTGATCCTGAGTTAGCACTTCGCGGGCAGGCAGTGCTGAAGTATAATGTAAAAAGATGCCTCTCTGAAGTTTAGTAAATTCGCCACCGTGATTTTTACAACTTCCTACTATTAATGAACAATAATTATATCACAGACATTTATTGGTTGATTATCCATATATGGAGCACCTTACATGAGTTTCTCATTTAATCTTTGCAAAAACCTTTTTTGTTAGATGCTGGAAGTTTTTTGTTTTTTGTTTTATTATAAAGGGCCAGATACTAAAATATTAGGCTTTGAAGGCCATACAATCAGTCTCTCTGAAAACAGCTGTATACAATATATTTTGATGAGCGTGCATGGGCCTGTTCCTGTAAAACTTCCTTTACAACATTAGCATTGAGCCAGATCAGGTTCACTGGTTATAGTTTGCAGACCTGTGCTTTATGCTTTTGTACCTATTTCATAGATAAAGAAACTGAGCCTTAGGGAATTAAAGTACTGCCTAAATTAGCACAGCTGCTAAGTTGCAGAGCTGGGCTTCTAATATAAGGAACCTGATCCTTATCCCTTGGTCTAAGCTTCTATGAGCTATTGTGCTACCCTGTCAATGGAAAGGCATATTAGCCTCTGCATGTTATGAGATATATAGAGTATGACTCTTACTTGGAGAGGAGACCCTGAATAGGCAATGCCAGCTACTGTCCTGAAGATGCTGTTTATGTGAAAGCAGACAGTTCAATCTATAGCATATTCTAGTAATGTCCCCTTGACTAATTGAATAGTTTTTAAGATTCTCCCCATGATCTGATGTTGTGGCCATTGTAGTAAATAAGATTACAGGAAGTAAATGACCCTAATTCTTAAAAGTTTGCTTATATGATGGTGGTCCATGTGTTTTATAGTAAGATCATTTTCATATATTCTGAAAGAAGGTTTTTATTTCACATAAATAAATCAGGCAGAGAGTTTCTGCATATTTAACATAAAGTCCTTGAAGCATTTCAAACAGACCCCTCTAACTCCACCCTAGGATGGGCAGCTCCTTTTGTGTTTTTTCATTTTTGTTTTGTTTTGTTTGGTGTATGTAAGGGGGAGACACTGAGAATTGAACTCAGGACCTCATGCTTGCCAGGCAGGCACTGTACTTACTTGTGTTTTAATTCCATGATAACAAGTATGTTTCAGTTTGAGAGTGATAAAACTACAAGATAACCGTCCAGTTAACATTGCTGGGCATTCACTTAGGGAACTTGTAATGCTTGGTGGTGACAAGATAGCACCTGAAGTAGAATCACAAAGGCCTGCTGTATTGTTTTGTACAGCGAGCTCTTTAAAGACTGAAGTTCTGCAGGTGAACTGAAGTCAGGAAATACTTAGTTTTAGACAGCAGTTCATCAGACACTATGAGCAGCTAGACTTCAAGGATGGGCCTGGCACACTAGGAAGAGTCCCAGAATGCATAGCTCCTGACCTTCTAGTGAATGAAATTTTAGGATGTATATGCAACTCGCAAAATAGGGGCTTCGTGTGACTAATTATTGTTTCTTATACTTTGTTTGAGGGAAGCACAAAATTAGGCTACTCCCTAGTGGAGAAATCAGAGAGTTAAAACTCTTGTCTAAAGGAAACTCTATTCTGTTTGGAAAGCTGATGTCTTTGAATGTAAGTGAGTTTCCATTCATTACTAAGAAAACTGACAGAGGAATAAAACTCAACTAGTGGAAAAGTTGGCAGCTGTGCTTATGTGAAATGGTTACTGTGAACTAATTATAAAGGGTACGGTCAATGAATGTAGAAAACCTTTTCCTTCTAAATTATTTTCTAGAGAAGATAATCCTAGGTTTAGTTAATTTAATTTAAAAAAAAGTAGCCCAAATAAAAATGGAATTACAGAACTATGGGCAACATTTTGTTTTTAATGATATATGTAGCTGTATTTGTATATCATAAAACTCCCCTGAGGTATGGGCAGAATTTGTGAATATGATAGGATATCACTCATATAATGAGGTTACACTATATGGCAAAGATGAATGGATTTTTGCCAGTATAATTAAGATTCCTAGTCAGTTGATTATGACTTGATGGAAAGGCAGATTATCTGGGCTGGGCTTGAATTAATAAGATGTAAGCCATTATAAAAGGGACTACCATAAGAGACATTCTCCTTTTGGCTTAATAGAAGCTAATACCTCTGTTGTGAATTTCTCGTGGAGAAGCAAGGCCTCAGTTCCTCCAACTGTAAGGATCTGAATTCTCCCAACAGCCTAAATGAGCTTGGAAGAGGCTCCTGAGCTCCATGTGAGGAGGCAGCCTGGCTGAAACCTTTACAGCAGGCTTGTAGAATCTATCTAGGCCATGCCTGGCCTTCTGACCTATGAGAAACTAGGAAATAATGAGTATGCTTTAAGTCTCTTTAACAATGTTGTAGATACGCAGCAGTAGAAAATTATAAACACAACAACTGTCATCACAGTCCAGCTTTGAAAAATTTTCGCAATCACCCGAAGTATCCTTGTGGCCTGTGTTAGTCAGCTTTCATATTCCTGAGACATAGTAAATGTTACTCACAATTTAAAGAAGGAGAGGTTTGATCTGGATCATGGTTTCAGGGGATTCAGTCCATGGTCAACTGGCTTCAAGGAGATACATCATGGTGAGAGAACATGACATAGCAAAGATGCTTAGTTCACAGTGGCTGGGAAGCACAGCAGGAGGAACAAAGCCAGAGAGCAAGGGGCAAGGACCATTTATGACACCTCTATGGCTCAGTCACACACATCCAAAAGTATACTTTCCCAATCTGCCAAGCATTTCTTAGTCCAAGGAAGTCAATTTGGTTAACAGTCACAATCCACTGTGCTCTAAGATTTTGACTAAGGCAGTTATTGATCTGCTTTCTTTCTCTACTACTTTTTCTGAATATTTTATATTAATAGAATCATACAATGTGAAAACTTTTGTGTTTGTCTCCCCTTGCTTAGCATGTTTTTGAGGATCCTTCAGGTCATAACATGTATCAATGGTGTTCTAGTGTATGGAGGTACCATATTGTGTTTATATATTTATCAGTGGATGGATGTTTGGATTTTTTCCAGTTTGGAATTGTTAAAGAATAATGTTGCTGTATTAGTGTGCAAGTGTTTGTACTTATGTTTTCATTTCTTTGGGTAGATACTTACAAGGAGAATTAGTAGGTTATATGGTATTCAGTACTTGTGCTTGACTTTTTGAGGCTCCATCAAACTGTTTTCTAAAGTGACTATCATTTGCTTTTTCCACCAACATTGAATGGGAGTTTTTTGCCATCCTTTCTAACCCTTGCTGTTACCTGTGTGTTTTATTATGTCCATTCTAGTGGGTCTGTAGTGATATTTTATTACAGTTCTACTTACATTTTCATACTAATAATGCAGAATATATGTTATATCCTTTAGCCATTTGCATATTTTCTTTGTTGAAATGTCTAAATGTTTTGCTAGTATTTTCAGTTGTCATTTATTTTCTTATTAAGTTGGCTTTTTAAAAATATTCTCCTCCAAGGTATCTTCCCAAAAGAGGTAAAGACATTATATTATAGTGATACGTGCATGCGTGAGCACAATTCATCATAGCTAAATCTTGGAAGCACCCTATATTTTCATCAACAGATAAATGAGTAAAGAAAATATAGTGTTTACACATTACTCCACCACAAAGAATGATAAACTTGAGTGATTTATAGAAAATGAATGCACCCTGAGACTATATGTTGAGTGAAATAAATCAGATACACAAGCTAAAATGTTGTGTGATTTCTCTTATAGAAGAAACTCAAACTGGGCTAGGCATATGGCTCATCCTTGTCATCCTAGCACTTGAGAGGCTGAGGCAGGAGGGTCACTGAGAGTTCAAGGCCAGCCTGGGCTACACAGTGAGTTCAAGGCCAGACTGGACTACATAGTGAGACCCTGAGATTGGGAAAAAAACAAAAACAAAAAACTCCCTGACACTTATATTGTAAATAAATAAAGACCAAATAAAAGAAAAATGATAGGAGGTAGGGAGATAAATTTTTATCAAATGGGAAAGAGATTAAGAGATACAGGGTAGAGAAGGAGGGGAGAGAAAAGAAATGAAGAAAGAAATTAAAATGTGTTAGCCAGGCTGAGTGGTGCACACCTACAAGTTCCAGGCCAGCTGGGCTACAGAATGAGCTCAGGCCAGCCTGAACTACATAGTGAAACTGTCTCAAAACGACAAGAAAAAAAATATGTACACATAACAAATCTGAACAAGGAACGTAAACATTATGTATTGGAAATGTGCCAACAAACAAACAGACAGACAAAAAACCCAAAAGGAAGGTGTTCAAGAGATGGATGGGAGAGGGAAGAGGGAGGGGGTGATAAAAAGGACTAAGATGTGTTATGTGCATGTACATCCTCACAAGGGATATAAACATTATGTACTACAAGCGTTTACTAATAAAAAATAAAGTATATTCTAGATACAAGTCCTTTATCAAATGTGTGACTTACAAATATTTTTTCCCATTTTATTGATTGTCTTCTAAGTTTCCATTTCTTAACTTTTCCCTTCATTTTCTTGATGTGTCCATTGAAGCATAAAAGTTTTTAATTTTCATGAAGTCCAGTTTATTCTTTTATTGTTTGTGCTTTTGGTGTTGCATCTAAGAATTCATTTCGTCACCCACAGTCGTAAAAATATGTATGTGTTTTTTCCTAAGAGTTTTCCATATACTTTTTTTTTAGAATGAATTTTTTTATTTAGAGGGAAAAAAAGCAAAACAGAAAAGCAAAACAAAAAAACAAAAAAAGAGTAGAAATAATACAGAATTTCAAAAAAATTACTAAGAAATCATTAAATTACATAAATTACATATTGTTATCTTAGAAGCATTTTTTCAAGTTACAAAGTCAAAGCATAAAAAGTGAACAATCAAACAATGATGGTAAAAACTATTCTGTTTGATGAACTAACAAAAACTTAATAGTAAGGCTATCTATCTTGCACACTTATACATACAGTTATATCCTTTAGAGCACTTTCTTTCCCTTTCATTATTACAATATCTATTATACATTTTGGAAATAAATCAGACTCACATTTGTAAATATTATATTGTCTCTTTAGAATAAAAAATAATAACAAAAAAAAAAAGAGTAATAATATTCATATATATTTTGAGGGTATTTTGTTAATTTTACGGAAAAAAAAATCTAAGATTTTGTGTTTTTTTAAACCAGTAAATCAAATTGGGGCAATATTTGTTTTTCTGAGACAGGGTCTTACTGCATAGTCAAGGCTAACCTTGAATTCACTGTGTAGCCCAGGCTGGCCTTGAATTCATGGTGATCCTCCTGCCTCAACTTCCTGAGTGCTGGGACTATAGGTGTAGGCCACCACACCTATATTTTCACCCAGTTGAAAATATGCTTTAATATAAAATCTTCCAGTCCATGAACATTGAATGTTTCTCTGTTAGCAGAACTTCACTGTCTCGGTAATGTTTTCATATTTAATTGTATACACCTTATATTTCTTTGCTAATTTTTTCCAAAGTATTTTTATTTGTATAATATTATTTCAAAAGGAATTATTTCCTTCTCATCGGATTTTGTTAGTAATATATAGAAAAAAATGGATTTATATATACTGATCTAATATTCTGTAACCTTGCTAGATTTGTTTATTGATTTTTGTAGGTTTTGTGGATTTATTAGAATGCTCTGTGCCCTGTTGCCTGCCTATATAGGCAGTTTTGGTTCTTTCTGATTTGGATACCATTTTTTATGTTCCTAATTTCTTTCTCCAGAAGCTCTGATACATTGTTCAGTAACAGTGATGAGAGGACAGCCATACTTTGGCCCCAGTCTCTGGGGGAAGAAGGTATTCACTCTTTCACATTAAATATATAAACTACCAATGTTTCAAAGGTAGTTTTTATCTGAGGAATTTGCATCTATTCTTGTTGAGAATTTTTATCATGAATGGGGATTGATTTTGTTAAATACATTTACTGCAGCTATAAATGCCAACATTAAAATGATGATGTAATTTTTGGCATTTATTTTAATATAGTATATTAATTGCTTTTTAAATGTTTAAGTAAACTTGTGTTTTTACAATATTTCCCATGTGATCTTGATACAAAATCTTTTTTATGAATTACTGATTTTAGATCACTACTATTTTTTTAAGGATGTTTGTTTCTGTGATCCTAAGGGATATTGATAGATAATTTTTTGTTTCAGAAATGTCAGTCTGATTTTGATACCAGACTAACACTGGTCTCACCTATTTGAGTGGAAAGTGTCCTGTCCTCTTTTTCTGGGAAAAAGCTTGTAAAGAGTTGGTACTGTTTCTTGTGTACATATTTGATAAAATTCATCAGTGAAGCACTTAGCCTAGGTTTTTTCTTTTTTTCTTTTTGAAATACTTAAATGATTAATTTAATTTTTCTGCTTGTAGATATATCCAGCTTTTTCACCTTTTTCTATGTTTATTCAGATATTTGTCTTAGACTTTTTCTATTTTCTTTAAGTTGTTTAATTTGTTTACATTCCTTTATAATTCTATTAATTTATGTATTTTCAATAGTTTCTCTTTCTTTTCTTTTCTTTTCCCTCCCTCCCTCTCTTTCTTCTTTTTTTCCTTCCTTCTTTTCTTGTACCAGCAATTGAACTCTGGGCTTTGTCCTGAACTACATCTCCAGCTCTTTTTATTTCTCATTTTGTGACAGGGTCTCTCTCACTAAGTTGCCTGGGTTATGAGTGACCTTGTGATCCTCCTGTCCCATCCTCCTAGAGTGCTGAGATTACAGGCATGGGCCACCACGCCTGGGTTCATCTCAGATTTTGTTGATTTATTTTGTCTCTATTTTCTTCGATAGTGTAACTAATGGTTTGTTAGCTTTACTGATTTTTTAAAAAGTTGGTATTTGGTTTCACTCATTTCAGCTCTAAACTTTGTTATTTCCCTTCTGCTGGCTTTGGGTTTAGTTTACTGTTCTTTTTCTAGTTTAAGTGTGTGCTTATGTTATTCATTTGAGACCTTCCTTTTTCCTGATATATTTTTCTTTAAGCACCACTTTAATTGCATTCTACATATTTTGATGCATTTTATTTTCATTAAGTCCATTATAAGTTTCCTAATGATTTCTTTTTAACCTTTGAGTTATTTAGATGTTATTTATTTTCCAAATAATTAGAGGTTTCCTCAATTTCTTTCTGTTGCGTATCTCTAGCTTAATTCTTTTGTTGTTAGAGAACCTTTTAAAGAATAATATGTATCTGCTATAATTCAGTAACGTATTGTATAGATGTCAAATCAGGCTGGTTGATACTTTTGTTCAATTATTCAATATTTTTCCTAATTTTTCTAGGTAGCTTTCTATTAGTTGTTGAAAGCTAAGTGTTGAAATGTCCCACTAGTATCATTGAATTTTCTATTTCTTTCTTTCTGTCTTTCTCTCTCTGTCTCTGCCTCTCTCTGTCCCTGTCTCTGTCTCCTCTGTCTCTGTCTCAGATTAAATAATGTCTGTTTTTATTTACTTTCACTGCTTTCTCAAATTTACTAAGAGTGCCTCTCAGAAAATCTTCATTTCAGTATTGAACTTTTCAATGGAAGTAAGAGTACTTCTTTAATAGGTGGTGTTACACCCTGAAATCCTAATTGAATCAATATACCAAGCCAGATATTCCATTTGATTCTTTTTAAAAATGCTCTCTAGATTTTTATTGAGACTATTAGCTGTGTAGTTGTCATCATCTTTAATTTTTAATAATGGTTTTCTTTAGTTTTTGAACATATGTATATAATTGCTCTTAGAATTCATTGTCTGCTAAGTATTTAGGATCATGAAGGACTATTTTCTATTGATAGCTCCCCACTCTATAGATGAGGGACACCTCCCCTTTCTCTGTTTTGTAATTTTTTTGGTTGTGTTTGATGCTAACATTTTAGATAAGTTTAGATTTTACTTTTTTCTCTCCCAGAGGGATTTGTAATTGTTATTTTTTGCTTAGTAACTTGTTTGTACTAAATGTGTGCCCTGTCTCCTTTGTAAAGTACAAATGTTGATGTCTCCAGTTTCTTTTCAAAATTTATTTTACACTCTTCTGCATAGCCTCAGAGTCAGCTAGTGAGTGACCTGAAACTGTGCTCAAATACCCCTGGCTGATAATGCTGCCCCTCTGCTGATGGGCGAGTATATGGCTGTAGAATGCAAAGTTCATGCCGTCTTCAGCTCTTTCTTAGCTTTTACGGTCAGCTAACCTCTCTGGAGTGGCTCCCTCCATGTGTGTGTGTGTGTGTGTGTGTGTGTGTGTGTGTAAGCTCCACCCATGCCAAGGGCGTGTCAGTGGCTTGGGCCCCCTCAATATCTGCTATGCAGTTGAGCTCTTTCTAGTCCCCCTTTGTCTGATTCACTTACTAGAACTCTCTTAAATTTCTACTGTCTTTTAGTTTTTTATTTGCCCCACATAAGAGTGCAACCTCAGGCCATTCAAACTGCTGGCATTTCTGTCTGCCTCCCATTAAAAAGTGTCACTTTGACGACCACTGCTTCAATCAAGTGAGCCCCATCTGGCCGGTGCAGTGAAGCTACTGTTTTAATGGTCCTTCTTGCCATGGTTGTTCTGGTTGAATGAAAGAGCATCATGAGAAAAGCTGAGGGTGGGATGGAAGCCCATCCAGGCGAAGACACTGCCAAACTTGTTCTGACCTGAGTTCACTAGTTGTCAGAAATAAAGGCTTCTCAGATTATTGGATGACTATGCTTAATGAGATGGTGTTTGTTGACATTTTTGTCCAGCTTTGTAGTTGCTTTTAAGGGAGAATAACCTCCTTACTCTATTACACAGAAAATCTGGTTAACACCTGTGTGCACAAGCACATGCATGTATATGCATTTGTGTTTGTGTGTGTGCGTGCATGTGTTTGGTGTATTTTTGTGAAGACTCATTTATCAGAATGGATGGGTCCAGGAATAAATATGACTTGCATGCATAGTCCTACCACTTAAAGCACATACTTGTTTCTGAGGTGAACTTTTAGGTATGGCAGATATGGACTAGAGAAAATAGGGTTTTGAAGCTAGACCTAGATTCAGCCCTATTGCTTGCTACTTCTGTTGCTTGCTACTTGTTGTATAACCTCAGATTGGTTGTTTAACTTCTAGTAGTCCCAATTTCTCCATTATCATGTGATTTGAGGATTAGCTGACATCATTAAAAACACTTAGGGCAAGGTCTAGCACAACAGGTAAAAGTTCAATAAATACCAGATCCTCTTGTATATGGTTGTCAAATGACTAACACTGAATTGTATACATGTTTTCTGTTCAAGAATGAGATGTGTACTCTAGATTCTATTGTTTTAACAACTGAAAAATTAGACTGTTAGAAAAAAGATCAAAGGAATTGGGATTGAGTCATGAGAAGAAAAGAAAGCTGAAAGAAATTTAAAGTCAGTGTTAAAGGATATTATATTAAGAAGTGCATAGAAGTACTAATGAGGTAGACATTGGACTGCAAAGGCAAATACAATCTAGGTAAGAAAGAGAGATGTCTAATAAATCTTTCCCAAAGTGTCTTTGGCTGTATTTACAATGGAGGGATGCTGGTGACAAGCAGTGTCTGCTACCTCTTTGCCTCCTCAGAACTGCATTGCCCAAGGTTCTGCTCATCATGGTTACTCTGATGTCACCATCCAGGGAGGTGACACCTGCCCTGCACCTTCCTTCCTCATTGTTAGGCATTTTTCTGAGTCCAAAATAGATCCCGGGTCCAGGCTGTTCTTGCTAGTGTTGATTCCCACAGAAGTCCCAGAAATTAAGGATGCTGTTGCTGCAGAATCCAGTCCTGCTCTGTTCCTACAGTTTTTCACTGCTGAGAAAGAAGGATTTAGTTAAGTAAATGATCAAATAGTGTCTTTCCAGGGAAATACTGGCACTCAAATGCACACAAGAAGACGGGGCATTGTATCACCTCACTTTGGTCTTTGGTAGTAAGGACTAAGGCCCAGAGAGAATACATTTCTTGCTCAAGCTCACAGAGCAGTTATGTAGTCGGGCCTGCATTCAAGTCCAAGTCATGAGCCTTAGGATCAACCCAACTGCCTGGAGTTCCACAGTGTTTATCAGCACACTTAGTACTGTCTGTGAGACATTTCCTTGCCAAGAAAAATCAGGACAATATGTCTGTTTATTCAGGAAAGTGGATTAATAAACTTAAGAAAAATCTTAAAAATCATAATAATAAATATTTCAGAAAGTTGTAACTAAATAGACCCTCTAATTTCCCAGGCAGTCTAATTTATATGAGATTTATAGTATCTTCGCATGTCTAGAAAGTCAATCAATGTGACTAACAGGTCTCTCAGATGTCAGGGTGATGAGATCTCCTAGGTTTGGATATAGAGTAAAATAGCAGCTCAAGAATGAAGTGGTAATGTGAAACTATCCATATACTCTCCCCCAAATAATAAATAACACAGAACTGCCCAGGCAGCCCATTTCTTGAGAAACCTATTAAATAGTATTTCTTAAACCTAAGAAACAGTGTTGATAGATTACTATCAGGGTCATGCATCACTTAATGATAGGACATGGTCTGAGAATGGCATCATTAAGCAATTGTTGTCATGTGAGCATTATAGAGAGAACTTATACAAACCTAAATGGCATGGAGCAACCACTTGGTATGGCCTCTTGATGCAATCAAGAGATACAATAAATGAAATATGTATGAAGCTTCTGTCAGTGTAACATGTGCTGTTTCATAGTAAACTGTTTTAATAGGTATACTCTATGGTAAAGGTATAGTATAGCAAATTCATAAATTAGCAGTATAAGTGTTCATTTTCAAATATTATGTGCTATACATAATTGTAACCTGATTTTTTTACAGGACCAGCAGAGCAGCAGGTTTGCTTACACCAGCAATGCCACATACATGTTAGTAATACTTCACCCTAAAATGTTACGATGGCCACATGCCACTAAACAGTAGGAAATTTCTCAGCTCTATTATAATCTGTGGAGCATCAGCGGCTGTGTTTCTCCTTGGGTTTTCCTATTCTGCAAGGGATGAGGAATTCAAAGTCCAAGTGCATGTGTAGCTCGCTTTTCAAACTTTACTGTGTGACTGAGTTGTCTTATTATAAAATCCCAAAGATTCAGATATTGTAGGTCTATGACTGGACCTGAGATTCTACATTTATTTGTCAGAATTGGAGGAAAATTAACCCAAGTTCTGTTGGGCTACAGCCCCAGTCATTTTTGTTGTTGTTAATTTCTTTTATTTGTTTGTTTGTTTGTTTGTTTGTTTTGAGGCAAGGTCTTACTATGTAGTTCAGGCTGGCCTTGAACTCACTCTGTGGCCCAGGCTGTCTGAGAATTCAAGACAGCCTCCTGCCTCAGGCTTCAAATGCTAAGATTTCACCTGTGCACCATCACATCCTGCTTAATTACTGTTTTAAAACAGGGTCTCACCTGGTTGCCCTGCTGGGCTTGAACTTGTCATCCTCATGCCTCAGCTTCCTGAGTAGGTAATATTGGTAGCTAGCTGACTGTCCCCATATCTGGCATGATTCTGCAATCTAATAAACTCCCAAATGATGACAAAGCTGTTGGTTCCAGACCATATTTGGGATAGCAAAGTTCTAGACTTTGCTTCAGGTGCTAGAGACCCTAGGCCTCCCTGACCAGAGGACCAGAGTCACATCGGTCTCTGAGGACTGAGTGCTTCAGTGTGCACATCCAGGGAAGGAGGGAAAACTAGGAACTGACCAAGGGCAGGGGCGCAGTGGTGATGCGTTGTGGGCAAGGGGGATATGGAAAACAAGGCTGAAATATTTATACTTTCACCTAGGACTCTGCACAGAAGCATAAGACCATTTCAGGTGTAGAGCAGAGATAGGGAAGAAAAGTGAATCTCCATTTGTAATCTTGCTCCAAATGTGTAAGTGCCAAATGTTTATCTTTGAGTCTCCACACAAAATTGTCATGCTCCAGTTTTGTTGTTGTTCTTTTTTTTCTGTGTCACTCCTGTAGCCCAAGGTGACACTTACTTTCCCTTTAGTGTGCACAGTAAATACTTGAAGTACATGATATGATCTAAAAATATAGTGATGTTTAAAAAATTATTATAGTAAAAGACACATTTTCATTAGTTCCCTTTGAAGCATTTTCTCTCACTTGGAACAAATACATAAGTCCTCTTTCAAGTCTTTAGTTATGCTTTTATGGCCGCCTTGATGTTCTGACTCTATTGAAAGTGTTTACCTTTCATAATCACTTTGACCTGGGAAAGAGCCAGAAGTCTCATGAGGTCAGATCCAGTGAATAAGGTAGATAAAATTACGCCACAGTGTTTCCATTCAATTGCACTGCACAGCATTACTCACCATATTTTGATCATAAAGACATTCATGAAAGAAGATTTCCAGAACTGCTTCAGAAAGTGGCAAAAATGATGATGTATGTTTGAAGTGTGTGTGGTGGTGGTGAGATGGTGGTTAATGGCAATATTTCTGCTACTGTAATACATTTTTTACTGAAACATTAAGTGTGTGTTTTGATCATCCTTGTATGCTGACAGATTTTCAAGAGTTTATTTGTTGTGTTTTTGATAACTGCGAATCCTGTAGTGTTCTAGCTGGCTTACTGCTGGAGCAAAGATGTATCGTAACAGTCAATGTTTGGTGGAAATTAAGAGTCTAGTTACAGCAATTCTTTTTTTTTTTTTTTTTTTTGGTGATTGACACAGGACCTTACACCTGCTAGGCAGACACTATACCCCTAAGTTAGACCCCAGCACCATATCAGTTCTTCAACTAAGAAGTGCATGTCATTTGACATAATTTATAAGATTTTAATGTCTCTGAAGAGTCCATTGAAATAGCCAGTAATTGGCAATAATTTTATTTTCAGTAATTCATATTACAGAATAAATTCCATTAGCCATTTCTTTATCCTGTATTCTTTTTTTAAACCTTATAGTAAGTTGGATGGAGTAGATAGAGGAAAAAGATTAGCAGCTAACATGGTAAACATTCTGCAAGGATGACCCGTGCAAAACAGTGATCCAAACAAATTCAGCAGTGGACAAATGGCTGTCTACTAAAACATTGGAAACCTTTCTCAGCAGCACTTCCTTTTGTCCATTTTCTTTCCTCCCCTATTAAACTTCTACCAAAACTTGCATCCAGCTAGTAACTATAGTTTGTCAGTTTAGGCAGAGAAGTGCCAGGTACAATACAGTTTTACTTGCAAAAGCCAAGTTACTTTTGCCTCCACTTCTTGGTTTGGGTAATGTGACCCCAAATAAATCTTTGAAATTAACTTCTGGCAATATTGCCTTGCCACTGCTGCTTGTCTTCTGCTGTTTTGACAGGAATTTAAGTCATGATCAAAATGAAAGACGTTATTCAGTTGTTGTGGAGTTTCTGTCCTTTGCCCCGTGCCACACAGGGCCTGAATTTCCCACATGCCACGTGTATGCAGTGAGAGGGGTACTGATTTGGCAGTCAGCTCAGACCCTGTGCATATAGCACAGTCTGGCGGAAAGAGCACTCAGTGAAAGTCAGGAGGCTTTGGCTGGAGTTCAGTCTGCCATGAAATAATATGACCTCTGGCAAGTCAGGCTCTCTGAGCTTCATTTTACTTCCTGACACAAACAGTACTGCCCTTTCTTCTCTGAGTTATTATTGAGCTAAAAGGAGATAATAAGTCAGAGTGCTTAGAAAAAGTGAAAGATGGTGGCAAATATTAGTACTGTTTCTTTATTCATTCAGCAAACATGTACTTGCCAGGCATGATTTATTCTTGTTAATCCACTACTAGGAGACATTTAGATGCTCTATGAGCTGGATCTCATGGGCTCTTTGTGCAGAGGAGAGAGGAACCCCTGAGCAAATCCTTAGAATGAAGTATGTGTGGCTATAGCACTTCAGCAGCTACAAAATCGTGTTAGGGAACAGAAGTACTCGTGACTAGCTCTGCCTAGGGGAGTTGTTAAAATCATCACTCAGTAGTTTTTAACCCAGTTCTTGAAAAATGGTAGAAGTTTGAAGACTGCAATAAAGTGAAAGGACATCTAACATAAGGACCAGCATGTTCAAAGGCACAATGGTGTAAGTGTGCATGTTTGCATGGTGGAGAAATCATCCGTGTTGTCTTGTGTTCAGGCATTAGTTAGCTTATCAGTACAGTGCATGTCTAATATCTACAGTATTGATCTGCTCTTCTCCTCAACGCAGACTGGCTTCATCTCAGTTAATGGCAGTCCCCTCCTTCCAACTGTCAGGGTCAAAACCTTGATGACATGCTTGACTCTGTCCTTTCTTCCATACCTCACAACTAATTTATCCAGAAATCCTGGTTTGTTTTACCTTCTAAATATATCCAGAGTCTGACTTTTGCTTACCACTGCTACCATTTCTATCCTGGCTCAAGCATTGTCATCTCTCTACCATTACAAGAGTCTCCTCTGCAGTTCTCTCCATTACCAACTTTTATCCTCAATTTAGGCATCAGGGGATACCCTTTAAATAGAAAAAGCCAGATCATGTTACTCTTGGTTACCTCTGATAGCAACCCATTCTTCT
Source organism: Hydrochoerus hydrochaeris (assembly GCA_004027455.1). Taxonomy (NCBI): domain Eukaryota; kingdom Metazoa; phylum Chordata; class Mammalia; order Rodentia; family Hydrochaeridae; genus Hydrochoerus; species Hydrochoerus hydrochaeris. Next base: position 47,284 of record PVLA01002888.1, on the reverse strand, counting down.
CAGAGTAAAAGCAAGATCCTTACCAAAAACAACAAAAAACAGCCCACAAGACTTGTCCTTATTCCTGATTCCCTTTAGCTTGTGGTCACTTTTTCACTTTGCATACTACTTAACAGTTTTTAAATAGCCTTTGACTGCCTTATTTAGTTCTTGTCTCTCCAACAGAAATGCAAGGTTTGCAGTCTGAAGATTTTGCATCATAAGTACCTAGAACAGTGTGCCCGGTACACATTAACTTCCTAATAAATATTTGTTGAATGAACAAATAAAAAAACCATGCATGGCACTGAAGAACCCTTACCTGAACGAGGGAACATCATTGAAATCCCCCAAAATTATTTAGTATTGTTTGCAATTTAATAATTATGGTACATTGAATTGGAAAAGTCATATAAGATCTGTAATAAGAAGTAAAAATGAACTTGGTGTTTTTTCTCTGTGGAGAGCGTATTTTAAAAAAGAAATATCCAGATGAAAGAAGACAATATCTTTCACATTGGCTCCTTGATTTTGCTTTGCAATTGCATTTTTAAAAAACTAAATGTTATTGAACTCTTAGATCATAAGAAACCCTTGAACAAAGAAAGCTTGTAAGGAAGGGGCCACTGAGTTTCCTTGTTAGTCTGGAGAAGTGGATTGCTTGACAATCCTGAGAAGGAAGGGAGAGAGAGAAGAGAGAAGGAAAGAAAGAAGGATGGCAGGAAGATAAGAAGGAAGGGAGGTAGGAAAGAGAAATTTTAAGTCAAGAGACTGAGTCAAATTTAAATTTTTTCTTTTTATTCTTGTCGTTGGCAAGTATTATGAATTCTGCTTGGGAATAAAGAAATGACCCTACTTTTCTTCTGCCAGCCAAACAGGAACTGGAAAAGAGGTGCCAATAAAGAAAGAGGGGTGAAAAAGTATGAAAAATTTCAGTAAGGAAAGCATCTCTGTGCCATTTTCAACATACTGTTCTACATCACATAAACATACCTCTGTCCCAGCACAGCTGAGGCAGGAGCATTGCTGTGACTTTGAAGTCTGCCTGCGCTACACAGTGAGGCCAGCCTGAACTGCATAGGGAAAAAGTCTCAAAAGAAAAATCGAAGCAAAACAAAATTTCCTTTGATATGAAGGGAAATTTCTGTAAGAGCTATGGTTTTGGTGTACCACAGAGTTACTGTCCAGAGGAAGCACCTCTTTCTCGAGGTTGTCCTGGTGCATAATGATCATGGTGTTTGGTTCTGCATGATTTTCAAGTTCTCTTGCCCTCTCTCCTCCTCCTCCTCGTCTCTCCTTTGTGCAGGAATCTCAGCATCATTCTGATTTTTAGCCTTTGTGAGTTTATTTGCAAGAACATGTGGCCTTTGCACAAAGAGAAAGGTCACATGTGCAGTGCCCAGGTTTTCTACCCTTTGGGCAGCAAGGTTGGTTCCCGCATTTTCCCTTTCCATTCCAGTAACAGAAAAATATACATTCTGGGGGAAACAAAGGGTGCAAAATGGCAAATATTTGTATACTTCCATTTCTAATATATGCAAGAACATTTAAGCACAATGAATACAGAGTATTTAATCAATTTTTTTTTGTAAGAGCATTCTAGGTGAATCAGCCAAAACTGTATGTAAAGGCACCCTTTCTTTTCTCTAAAGCATGTAGAAAACTGTGGGTGGTTCTTCATGTGTATGATAGCATGAAAATACTTATAGACATTTTTACCCTTTCTATTTCAGTGAAGTTTTTATGTTTCTCTTTGTGCTTTATCCTGTCCTTTTTCTGGTTTTAGCCATCCATCACAAAGCCCATTTGTCATTAATGACCCATGACCCTTTTTTATTATACATACTTAAGAAGGTCATGGATCTTAGCTCTGTGGTAAAGGAGACATTTCATTTGCCTAATTTGCAGGCTGTGAGACCACAGGGGAATCTTAAAATTTAATTGATGATTAATCACCCAAATAAAATGAAATATAACAGAAAAATAAATCTAGAGTGAGATTAACTGTTGGTAGGGTTTCTAGGATTTGTCATTAAAAACCAAACCAAAACAAAACCAGCTTTTATTGCCAACCAGTATTTTATTTCTAGACAGAGAATTGGCAAGATTTTTGCTTGGTGGTCACCTTTTGCTGTTGAGGAAAGTATTTCAAGATTTTGATATCTTTTTTGAAATATCTAAGTGGAAAATATGGTAGTGTTCAGCTATTTTGAGTGAAGTGAGCATGGTTATCATAAATTTTTTTTCTCAAAGATGAAGTTGAAGGTATTGGTAATGAATAGTCTCATAACAGTTCCTCTCCAACCAGTGAAATTGTACTGGTAAGTCCGTGTCTCAAGAAATGGCTTAGGGTCGAAATCTTGGGGCAAACATTATGTAATTGGAATTTATTTACTGAAAACCCAGTTATGAGCCAGGTACTTTGTAAGGCAGCTTCTTTTACTTTCAAGTCGATTTCATATGTGTTTACTCCTTATACTCATTTGATGACATCTGATTCTCTCAATAGTGTTAAGTACTGGGGCCAACATTCTTATCTCAACTTTAGAGAGAACAGAGTAAAGAAAAATCATGACTTGCCAATGTCAGATAGTAAATTATAAGAGGACAAGCCAAGCAGCCTGTTCTTCTGCCTTCCAGTCCTGAGCTTCCCAGACTTTTATGCTGCATTCTTTCTGCCAGTTGGAGTCTGCCACTTGAGTGAATGTACCAAAGCATAATTCTCGCAGCGTGGCTCCCCACGCTAGCCCCATCAGCATCGCCCAGGTACTTTTTGGTAGACACATTCTCAGGTCTCCTTAGCTCCACTGACTCAAAAACCAGAGGTGAAGCTTAGCAAGTTGTTTGAAACAAACCCTGAAGGTGATTCTGATGCAGGTTCGTTTGAGAACCGTTGAACTCAAGAATATAGTTCCTTGTCAGCAAAAACATGGGTGAGGCAATTTATCCATTGTTTATCCAATAAAGCTACCTCGTGGGAGGCACTGGGAGTTTTTGTCTTCTAGGAACTCTTGTAGTTGAGGAGAGAGGACTAGCACACCAGAAACAATTATACAACCTGTATCCCTCATTAAGTGCTGGGTCACTGAAAAGAGATTCCACCACACTCTGGAGAATGTCAGAGAAGTCAGTGTTCCCCAAAGGGCAGTAGTTAGAGAAGGTGTCCTGGGAGGAAAGGAAGTGGAAGTGGGTCTTGAGGTGCACAAGGATTTGGAATGAAGAGGCGAGAGAGTGGAATTCCAGAAGAGTCATGTTTGTGAAATATTGCAATATTGGTTTGAAGAGAAAAGAGCTTTTGTGCTAAGAATATAGAGTAGATTGTACGAGTGAAGTGAACCCAGTTGTGATGAAATGCCTTAGTCAAATGTTAGTACACCCTTGGGTAATGGGGAAAAACAATAGATTTTGGTTTAATAACTGAGATAATGAAAACAGTTTATGGAGTGTAAGACTACTGTGTGTAAGTAGGATCCACATTTAATTTGAACATCATGGAGTATTTTGCACATTCTTGCCTCCTCTAAAAATATTTTTGGGACTTAAAGTCTGGGCCTACAGATATTGTAAAAATAGCAAGTAATGCAAAAATGTTTATTTTGGGCTATATCAATAATTGCATATATTATTTGTTTAATGAAATGAGCTTGTGTACCCTTTATTCAAGCCATATGACAGGTGATCTTAATCTACTGGTGGGGAAAAGACTTCAGGGCCTCATCCAATCAGAGCTTTCTTCCTTCCCCCTTCATGGGCCTTCTTGTTTTATAAGTGAGTGGGCTCCTGAATGAGGCTTCTGCTTAGAGAATAAAAAGTGTCAGAAACTTCAAGTCAGAGCGAAATACCTTTCCTATTTGGTAGCCATACAGATTGATACTTTAAGAACTGTACAGGCATTTGATTAAATAATCATTTCATGGGGGAGAAGGGGAAAGGAAAGAAGGAAAAAGTTAAAAAATGAAAAAAGGGAAAAATGGAAACAAAGCTTTTGTGAATGAGGAGGGGAGGAAGAGTTGAAGGAAGGGTAGGGAAATGGGGCAAAAAGAAACTATATCATGTACAGGTACAGATTCTCTATGATAAATGTGATCATTTTGTGCACCTAAAATTACCAATAGAATCTGATTAGAAAAGAAGAAAAAAATGGAACTTAATTTCTCCTATTTCTTACTACAATTGAATAAAAAAATGTAGTAGTGAGTGTGAAGACACTGTTACACTATAGTTATTAAACTACTGCCAGGAAAAACAAATCAGTGTATGTCTAAGAGGTAGGATAGAGTTTTCTTTGATATCCTAGGATATCAGAACTATAGGCTTCCAGGCTTTGGACTGCAGGACTTGCATAACTGTTCTGTAACAGTTATGCTTGTGTGACTGTTGTTAGTTTTTCTGAGAGCTTGTTTCCAAAATTGCTTATGAAGAATTATGTCATGTTTTTGTATTTCTGAAATAAACCCCATTTTAAAAATACAAAAAAAACCCCAAAACGATTTTATGGAAAAGTATCAAATATTCACTCTGTTTTCACTTTGTGTCTAAGGTACGGCCATAATAAAGGTGTGTTCCCCTGTTACAAATCACATTTAGAGTTCTGGGGGAGAATGACGCCTAGAAAGTCATAAGAGAATATCAGAGGGAAAAATGATTGTGCAGTTTCAACTCATAAATGTATACAAAATTAGAAGTGTAAGCACATTCAGCTTAATTTTGAATTTTGTAGTCTCTCTCTCTCTTTTTGGTACTAGGGATTGAACTTACAACCTCACGCTTGCCAAGCAGGCACTTATGCCACTGAGTTAAATCCCCAGCCCCAAATGTTGAATTCTGATGACAGATATGCTCTGTCTGTTAATCTTGATTGTTTGATCGATTTGAGAGACACCTAGGTTGGTAGCATACACTCCTAGATGTGCCTGAATGGGTCATGGGATGGGCTCTTGGAGACTGTATCTGGTCCCCTGCTACTTCCTCTCTGGCTGTTTCTCTGCTCTCTGCTTCCCAGATGCCACAGGTTGAGCAGCTTTCCTCCAGCATGCCCATCTGCCTTGATGTTATGGCTGTGGGGCAGTTGACCATGGACTGACACCTCTGAAACTGGGAGCCAAAATGAACCTCTGTTTATTTTAATTATTGTGTGTCAGGCATGTTGGTCACAGTGTTGAAAAGCTGATGAATACATGTACCTACCTTTTTAGTCCCACGGACATAATCAACCCTGCATCTGAGGATGCTTGGGGTCATCTGCCATATCCCCTTGGAAATTTGAATTCATTTTTTAAAATAATTAATGCATTAGTGTCGTCTTGGTGTCATACATAATTTTAAAATATCCTCCCATGAATAAAACATTTTAGGCCTGCTACTCTAAGATCCCAAAGAAAACCAGGGGCAATAGTGGCAATGAAAGAACCCGGAACCCTGCTTCCATAAACCCTTTTGTAGAGTAGCTGAAGCTGTCCCTTGTCACCATGCTTCTCCCCAAGGTCTTAGCTTCTTCTATCCACGATGCTCCTAGACAGTGCTCAGTGGCAACGGTTTGTTTAACCTGCCATGGTAATGACACGTAGCTTGCCAATGTGGTTAGCAGATCCAGACAGTACAGTGTGACAATTCTATACATGTAGGTGATTATTATTTTGTATTTTAGTCTGCAGTCTAGAATTTGAATCTATTAGAGGGAGAATATGTGTTATAACTGTATATAGGAACCGTAAAATCAAAGACAGTTACCTGAGTCAGTAACCTTGTTGGACTATATTTCTGGATCTTGACAGATTCACATAGTAAACTGTGAGAAGAATGAGTATACTATAAATTTGGACCTCCCAAATTCACAAATACACCCAATGATTTAAAACACTGCACATGCATCGCTTTCCTGGGATTAAATTCTCACTTCTCACAGTGGTAGGAGAGGAATTTGATCATTTAACATTGTGCAGGGGTCTTACACTTTCTATGTATATGGGGGAAAATAATCAGAAGTGATTTGGAAATACATATGAAATAAAAATTGGAAAATGAAACTTTATCTTCTATGAGTTAACTTTTTGAGTTATTCTCCATAATTTTTTAATACTCTTATATAGTCTATCACTGTGGCTCTTAACTTTTTGGATTGTGATTATTTTTAGAATCTAAGGAAAGCTGTGATCCCTCAGCTGTGATTTCTCAAAAGGATGGGGCTCATAGACTTCAGCAGACCCTATTGTCTGAGGGCAGCCATTGAATGTAATGAGTGTACTCAACCCCTAGAAAGAACTGAGAAAATAGTCATGCACAATATTTTCTCTATAGCTTGCTTAGTCCTCATAATTGTGTGGAACCTTGATGGAGAAAGGCTGCAAGTGAAACAAAACTCATATGCTAATGTAGTGTACATGTTAAATTTAGTCATATAATGTTGTACAAAAATAATAGGCAGATTGAGATTTGATGATTACATATGTTTCAAAGAAGAAAAGATTTTTGTCCTTTTCTCCTTGATATTTTCATGTTGGAATAAAACATGTTCAGTTTCATAAAAATGATTTTGTCAGACACATTTGTGAACATGCATGCTAGCAATAGAAATATTACCTGCAATTTTTGACATCTAGAATAGTGTAAGCCCAACTTTAAAAAGCAAGAGGTTTGAAAATGATGTGCTTTAATCTACCACAGAAGAGACCCCACATCTTTACTCTCTTTCCTGAGGTGTCACATACCTCTTTATTCAAGTCATTAGCTGGCGCCCTGTAATTGGCAGTTTATGATGCCAGCTATGTGTTTGACTTCTCTCTAGGGCTTCTTAGAAACCACAGCACAAGCAGTTTTCTTGGGCCAGAAAGGCTGCTGATTTCTGGCTTAGTCCTTCTCCATGGGTCCTCTTCATGGACCACTCCTGGTGCCTGGTAGTTTACCTGGTAGATCTTCAGCTAGTCATTCAGCACTGGGCTAAATTGGGGACCTGACCTATGTGGCTGTGAAGGAATGAGGTTTCATGTCTGTGAGTGCAGGGATCCAGCATGTGTGATTGAAAAATCAGAACAATTGTCCTGGGGCACTTTGGAGATCTGTGATGTCTGTTGTCCACCTGGAGAGGAGGAATTACACATGGAGAAGAGCCTCTTTCCTGCCCAGCTGCACTCTGAATTTTCCTATCTCTTTTTCTTCCTCCTCAGTCACCATCTTTCTTAGGCTTTCTTTTTACTTCTCTTCTGAATCACTGTAAATTCCTTTCTCCCCTCAACTACTTTGTCCTTCATGTTATGAATACAGTTAGTTATTTCATACATACAAAAAGATAAAGAATGGCAGAATGATCTTTACCATCCTTTCCACATCACCGGTACAGGTGAAGTCCTGTCCCCAGCTATCCCACACCTTCCTCTTCACTGTCTCATAGTCTGTTTCCCATCCTGTTTGGCTGTGGCAGGAGGAAAGGTGCTATCCTGCACTCAGCTGCCTAGTGGCATCTTCTTGGCTGCTGTGGCCATGGTTGGGAGCGAAGCACAGGGGGCTGACATGAGAGGATCAGCGGGATTTTTGGGAGAAGATGAGCAAGCAGAGAGGATCTCTCTTCACTACAGAACATGGATTGCTCTCCTTTGAGAGCAGTTTCCATGGAAGTGATCTTCTATGGCCTCTTTTATGTATTTGGATAAGAAATTGTACTTAGTCACTTTCCTATTGCTGGGACAAGATACCCCAAACCCACAATTTAAAGGAGGAGTTTATTTTGGCTCATGGTTTCTATCCATGGTCAGCTGGTTCCAAGGCAGGAACTACATGGCATAAAAGGTTGAGTGGAGGAAAGCCATTTTCTTTGTGGCTGTCAGGAAGCAGAGAAAAACAAGAATGGAGTCAGGGAGCCAGATACATCCTTCCAGGTCACACCCCAGTGACCCAGGTCATGGGTCCAGACCCTGCCTCGTAGCAGCGCATTCAGCTCTTGCCTCTATAGTGGATTAATCCACTGATGGGTAAGACAGCCTGATCTGATCACCATCCCAAAGCCCCACCTCTGAACAGCTCTGAGAAACTCTGGATACCTCTGAACACACGATTCTTTGAGGGAGCCTTCTAGATCTAAACAGTGACAGTGTTCAGTGACTTAATAATCACCTTTTCAATGCCTGGCCCTGTGCTTAATAGGACCTTCTTTATAGGGATGTATCCTTGGAAACTCCCTTTACTTTAAAATGTATTTTCATTTTAAGGATGACTTTTATCTTTCAAATTAAGTATTTTTTGTGCCAAAACTAGGTGGTATTTTTAAACTATTTCTTAGTATGTTTGAAAAATTTCACCAGCATGAGCTTATGACCAGAAATTTACAGACCTCAGCTAGATCCCCAGCTGAGACACTTACTTGGTGACCTGATGCATGTTACTTAGTTCCTGTGACACTGGTTTTCTCAGTGGGTAAAAGTGAGGGTACTGCTATTCCTCAGGCTATTAATGAGATAGTATATGTAAAGTGCTGACTGCAGGATCCAGCATACAGAACTCGATAACTTTCAGCTGTGGTAGCATAGTAGTGTGCATCAAATTGTGATGTAATTTATTTGAAACATTTGCAGGTTGGAATATGGTTTGAAGGTTCTAGACTGGTACTCTCAAAAGAGTGGTCTAGGAAGAGAGAAAAACAGACTCTGACCTAACCACTTGTGCAGAAGATCCTGAAGGAGGTATTATTTAAGAAATGTCATGTTGCTATAGTGAAAGTTGAAATGTCTACTTCACAGAAAGCTGTTTTTCCTATAGTCTTCTCTTTCCAGCATGTCACTAATGTACCTCTATTTCTACAGGAGGAATTGCTACCAGTCTGTTAGTTAGATCTCTTGCCTACTGCCAGGTAGAAGCTAATTAAATACGTCATTAATCTCCACAGGGCAGGTCAGAAGGCTGTGTACACCCTTAAGATCCTAATAATAGCTAAAACCATAGAGTTCTTCAAATAAACTGTGCAGGTTGGTCAGAAAAACAAGATGATGGAAAAACAAAGTGATCTGTGTCAGAAGTTCTTAGCCTACTGATTTTCCTTGAGTTGTGGGTTGAATAGCTTCAGTCCCAAAATGTTGTCTATGTCTATTATTTAACAAACAGAACTGAGATCATATTACACATATATTTGTGTTCTGCTTTTTTCCCTTGAGCTAATGTTATTACTAACATGACAATAGTAGTGTAGATGGTAGCACTTTATGAGTCATTATCTTCTTTCTACAGAATACTTTCACATTCTTCATCTTGGTTCATCTTCAGAAAACCTGATATATACAGATTTTCATTTCATTTCTTATTCAGAAAGGTTTAGTTTTATAATAAATGTGTTCTTTTCATAAATTAAAGCAAATGTGTGCTTTCCATAGATGTGTTCTTTCTTTCTTTACTCATTATAATCTGTAAAGATTTTAAAATTCACCAGGCAGATGAAGACAAAATTGTGTTCCACATATTTTATGGCTTATCTGTGCTGTTATAGTATTATAACACCAGACATTAAACATATTTAATTTGTACTAATTTGGTAGTTTAAAATGTCAAATGTCATTTTATGTTGCTAGTTACACATTATTAGGCTTTTTCCATTTTTTCTTTTCTTTTTTTAATTACTTTTTTATTTTAAAGAGGTTAAAACCAAGGAAAATAAAACCAATCAAAATAAACTGGTGTAAATGATACAGGATTTCAACATCTTATGAAATCAGCAGTAGTTACCATAATGCCTTTTATTGTCTTCAAAATAGCTGCAGATACCTTTAGACATACTAAAAATTGAACAGAACAGAATAGAGTTTTAAACAATAAAAACAAAACAAAACAAAATGAATGTAATAAAAGACTTCAGAATAGGGTAATAGTAAATCCAAAATGGCTATCATAATATTTCTTGCTCTCTTAATGCAGTTTTTATTGTTGGTTGATAGATATTTACAGCGTTGGAAATTGTATTATAAAGTTTAATAGTATTTATTTTCAAACTCTTTAAATTCACAATAGTCTATAATATGGAGTAAATAAAAATGTTTAAGGACTATGAGATGTGTAAATATTCATAATTGACATGATATCCAAGGCAGTACCTTGATATGATACATCAAAATTGAGTGTTGCAATGTAAACTAGAATATATTAATATATATAACCCAAATTATCTCATAATACTTTTAGCCTATTCCACTCCATCTAACACAAGATTATTACTCTTTTTTTTGTTTTGTTTTGGGCAGTCTTTTTTCCTAAGCATCTACCATAATGTTGAGCTCATATGGAGACATAATGAATCCTTCTTAACTGACTATGTAAGGTTGCTTTCCCAGGGGCACTTCTTTTTCTAGAAACATGATGTTATTATATGAAAGAAATATTTGCCATGTATATTCTCTTCCTGTTCTCTTCCCCCATCTCACCCCACTCCACTCCACTCCACCCCATCCTCTCTCTCTCTCTCTCTCTCTCTCTCCTCTCTCTCTCTCTCTCTCTCTCTCCTCTCTCTCTCTCTCTCTCTCTCTCTCTCTCTCTCTCTCTCTCTCTCACACACACACACACACACACACACACAGGATTCTGAAAAATACTTTTTAGAGAGCTCTGAATTTGTGTTATGCAATGGAAAGAACATAAGATTAAGAGTGTGAAGGTATCGAGGCTGTCCAAGCATTGATTGGTTCCTACTTTGGATTGTGGCAGATGCAGCAAAATTCCTAAGAAAGAAAATTGGAGCCAGGTGTAGTGGTGCATGCCTATAATCCCAGTGCTTGGGAGGCTGACACAGGAGGCTGAGTTCAATGCCAGCCTGAACTACATAGTGAGTTCAAGGCCAGCCTAAACTACTTCTACTCTGTCTCAAAACCTCTCAAAGATAAAATAATAATAATAATAATAATAATAATAATAATAATAATAATAAAGGAAATCAGTGGAATTGTTGGAGGCAGAAACCATGTGTGTCTAAAAAAGCCAAGTCCCACAGAATAAGTATAAGAGGAGTAGTTGAGCCAAAGGTACTGTGGGAAGTGAGAAATGTTTTGTGAGCTGGGGACTTGTGCTCACTTCTTTCTGTGCAGATGAGAAACTCTTCCTCTTCCATAAGATTCCAGGATTCTCTTAAAATTTGTGGGCCAGAAATAAAGCAGATATGAATCTGTACATCTACTTATGTAATGTAAAAGTCAACAATCCCTAAATGGGTAAGGGCTTTGCAAGTATTCAGAAAGTAAAGATCATTTCTTATTTTTAGCTTTTATTGAGAGTAAAGATTTTAGAACTAGAAGTGCTTAAAGGAGACACGCATGAGTCATCAAGGATGTACAAAATTTATTTTGTGCACGTGTCTGGAAAGCAGAATCTCCGCAGTAATCTATTGGAATCAATTTTGTTCATGATTGATAGAGGAATTAAATATTGACAGAGTCCAAACCAAAAAAGAAATACTTTTTGTGGCACTGCTGGAGATTTAATTCAGGACTTTCACATTGAGCTAGAGTGTTAGATTTTTTAATTTTTTTTAATTTAAGTTTTGAGACAAGGTCTTCCTAAGGCACTAAGTTTCTTGGCCTGGACTGAACTTGCAATCCTCCTGCCTCAGCCTCCCACAGTGCTGGGATTCTAGTATGCCATCAAACTGGGGTTTTGTAAACTTCTAAATTAAAAATAAACACACTTGCAAAATGATGGAAAGAACACATTATATAAATAGTTAAATAATAGTCTTCTTGATTTGCTACTGAATAACCAAACAATTCTCTCTTAAAAATGAAAAACGAAATGAAATGTATTCTACTGTCTCAGTTTCCCCTTTGTACATTTACTCTTTTCTCTGAGATGCAACAGAGAAACTCAATGTCCCCAATATTGAAACCTGTCTCAAGAAATAATCCAAAGTTAACCTATTAGCAGAAATTTGTCATTATTTACCTGCCCTATTTTTAGCTGTACTTCTAGTTTTGACGTAAAATGCTTTTATCTTAGCTAGAGGAATTCTAGATGTTGATGTGGAGGTGGGTACATGTACTTTTCTTGAGGGGACAGGGGTGTCTTTGAACTGAGCTCACCCAAGTGAGCTCTCACACCTCCATGTCTTATGAATGTCTCATTTATCAGAATCATATTTAATGTGTATCAAAATACTCTGCCAAACTCATGAAAAAGATAGAATAGCAAGTGCGCACAGATAGGAAAAGCAACATTTGATGGTATTATATGAGGTTTTATTTATTTATTTTTTTTGGATTTTGGACATTAAAAGCTAAAGTCTGTAATAAGTAGATGAATAAGATAGCAACATAGAATAAAAACAATGTAAATCATGTATCTTTCTTGAGATGTGAGAAATATGTAAAGTGGTGGAGAACATACAGAAGAAAATTATGAAAGTGAGCTGGGAAGGGTACTGAAGAGAAGTGGCTAATCGGAGATGATCTGAAGATAAAACACCTCCAATACCCTCTGGGGAAATGAAGAGAAGAAAACTGCTTGAACACAATGGCTAATATGATTTTTGAAGAACAGTTATGGGATGAGGAAGGTCTTTAAAAGAAAATATAGAGCATGGGATTGGAGAAAAACGAAAAGAAATTCACCCATGTGGTAAGCACTAACCAGGGTAGATAGCCTCTGATTTTATGCTGAAACCAACTAAATGTATGTGTTCCTTGTTAGTGCTTCTTGCTATCAGAAGGGATGGGAGATCTTTTCTTGAGGTTTTGTGCAGGGAAAAATCACTCCTGAAGAATTCTCAAGGTTTATAAATTCAGGGCTGTTTTTATTTCCACAGTCTTCACTTGCTATGACGTTATTAGACTTGTTATTTGTGTTGCATTGAGAAACCTCTACATTTAAATTCCCATATTGGAGAATAAACCAGAAAAAACTCTGTACATTATGTAGTTATATTAAAATGTTGTCACAGTTATATTAAGCACTTTTTAATCAACCAAGTCAAGCATTACTCTTCATCATAACTTGAAAATGAGGACGGTGGCATATTTTCTTAGTGCTTTGAAGCTCAGTAAGTGGTGGTGAACATGGACACACCAGATACATCTAGGTAAAATTCTTCCTTCCCAGCCATTGTGTGGTTCAACTAACGTTGCTTTCACAGGCCAAGCTGTGGTACTGTGGTCTCCAAGAGGGAACACCATCACTTGTCCTTTGTATTATCAGACTCTTGAGTGAAATATTTGTCCAATGACTCCCTCAGCCATTGGTTTCCCTGGAGACAGTCATCTGCATGTATTCTTTGAGTGGGCTTGGTTTTCTTCTCCAGTATGCTTTGATACTGCATGTTTCATGGAAGAACAGAGATCTTTTGTTTACTGAGAAAATCTCTACTTCAGAAATATAAGTTAGCGTGGCTTTTCTGGCCCTGGCCTTGAATTGTAGGGGAGACCAAAGAATAGACTGTAGCAACCATGACTCTTAAGGAATTAGGTGATCACAATTGTCAGAGTCATCTACAAGTCCTTTTTCCCCATGAGTCTCAGGTGTGACTTTGCCAAACCTGATGTAAGAGCAGAGGTTTTCCCCAAGAGCCAACCTTTTGTTGCCCTCCTGGATCAGCATGGACCCATTGGCCCAGTGTTACTGATAGAAACTTTCAGTGCTGAGGTGCTGCAAGGCTGTAGCCTGGTGTGTGACAGTGACCATCATTACCACTTCATGTCCGCACTGCTGGACAGTCACTGCAGCTCAAAGGCTGCCCTAGGGTCAGAAATGTGGGCAAAGAGTGACTGTCAGCTTGTGGTGTTTCACCAGTACCTGTGGAAGAAGCAGAGCTGACAGTCATCTGCCTTGTGCCCAGAGAGCTAGGGGTTAAATTCTAGACATCTAGGTTAAAAAATCTTTAAATGATTAAGGCTTGAACTGAATTGCTAGACTATTTACCTAGCTATCTGAAAATGGTTTCTTTTTTCTTTAGTGATTATACTAAGTTACTCCTGATTATGAGATTTTGTTTATTTGTTTGGTACCAAGGATCAAATTCATGACCTCATGCTTGCCAGGCTAACTATGAATTTAATGAATACTTAGAAGCTCCAATGTTACTTGATCAAGTTGTAGGATGCAAATCATGTTAGAATAACAAAGAACCATGTATTCAGTCAATTGCTCTTTGAGGGAAAATAGGAAACTGTGAAATAAGTGGCTAGTGATAACAACAGCAACATCTGAAAAGTGATGCTCCTGAGCTAGGAAATTCCCTGAAGAATGTGTGTTTATAATAGATGATTAGTGGAGGGAAATTTAACAGCATGGAACTGAAATGGAAGGGAATCATCATAAAGCGCAACTTCGTTTAATGATTCATGAAAGTGTTTGATAGCAGAGCTAGAAACATCCATGAGAAATCTCTCTTAATTGTGAATGGCAATAGTAATTAATGAGATGAGTGAACTGCTCTGCAGTGATTGAAATTTCATTCAAACTTCCTTTCCATTTTTTTGGTTTCATTCTACTTTATTGGAGGAAGTCCTGTGCCTTCAACTACTTGGACATGATGTTCATGTTGAATGTTGAAATGCATATTATAAAACATTGAAAAGCATATCATAAAAACCCAACATCTTCCTTGGGGTATTAATCTGTCTAGTTAAGGAAGACTTCTGTATTATTGTTTCTTTCTCAAAATAGTAATTAGACATAAAATGAAAGGGAAAAAAATCCCAGTGTGATTGCCTTCTGGGTAGAACATGTGGCTTGCTGCCATAAAAACGTCTCTTTGATCTCAAAAATGATAACAAAGCATAGTTCTGATAGAAGGTTCCTCTGCCACATGCCTATGATTTAATCTTTTCTTCTTTTTCCCCATGAGGCACTTCTGTCTAGCGCTGTTAAACCATGTCAACTTCACTGGAATATCTCAAAACATCTGTAGAATACTGATTAAAATAGACACTATGTTACTATAAAAGAAATGGGTTGGCATTCTGCTGTCTCTACTCCTAAAATTGCATTTTCAGTTTTATTTAGACTAATTGTACATTCAAATCTCTTCTATTCTTGCAGGATGAAGAGAATTATCTTAGTCATGCTGGTATAGAGAGATGGGTTGCTAGCCCATTGTGTCATGGAAAAGTTATTCTTTTGGGGTGGACGAATCAAATCAAATGTTTCTGAAATCTGTGTGGCACTATTAGAGGAAAAGCAAACTTAATGGCAGAAATATAACCAGAGAGGATCACTATAAAATCAATTGCGGGGTGGCGGAAAGCCACATACAAGAAACCACAGGGAAGCCACATTCCCTTTTTATGAGCTCAAATTAGAATATGGGGCAGCCAGTTAACTAAGAAACACTTATTATCTCCTTTCATCATGCTTTTTTCCTGCCTTGCCCATTTTTTATTGCATCAGGTGTGTACTGCCTTTGGATGTTTTAAAGAGTCATTAAATTAAAAGTCCTGCCCTCCCTTGCAAATTTGCAATAGCATATGAAAAATGAGATCAGTGGAGGAGAAAACCAGCTTTATGACAGTGAAAGCCAACCAGAGAGTGATGTGTGACCACAGAGGGCCGCTGGTTTCCTACCCATCCCCTTGTGGTCCACTGCAGGCAGCCTGCCGCATTTCCACAGCCTGCTGCTAGACCCTGCAGTGGTCCTACTGTCCTCCAAGCCCCTCCGCTTAGCAAGTCAGTCTTCCTTATGGCTCTCTTCCCTTTGTGGTATTGGGGATTATACACAGAGATGCTTTACCATGGAGTTATATCCTAGCCTTGTTTGTTTGTTTGTTTTCAGTACAGAAGTTGAGTCCAGGGTCTTTGCACAGAGCTATATCCCAATCTTTTTATTTTTTATTGATTTTGAGACAAGGTCTCACCAAATTGCCCAGTGGGATCTCACCTTTTAGGTAGCTGAGATTGTGGGCTTGATCTACCCTGTGCAGGCCAGACTTACCCTGTTTGTTTGTTATTGATTGATTGATTAATTGATTAATACTGGGAATTGAACTCAAGGCCTTGCACTTGCCAGGCGGGCACGGTGCCACTGAGCTACATTCCCAGCCCTTCCTTTGCATTTTAAGTTGCCAGTTCCAGGTTACGTCACTGACTTGCCCTGGCCAGCCTCTGGGAAAGACATCTTCTGTACTCCACAGCATAGTACTTCACATGAATCCAGAAGCAGTTGGAGGGAGGTCAGAGTTTGGACCAGGATGCCGGCCAGAGCTGTGGTGGTTCCTATTGCAGTGGATGTGACAGAGGTCAACTAGAATCATCACCTGCAGGGAGGCTAAGGAAGCTGGCAGTGTTGAGAGATAAGGCAGAAGCAGCAGCTCTGTTAACAATCAACCAGAGGAACAGTATAAGGGAGACACAGAAAAATCTGACAAAGCACATAAATTGAGTCCAGTATAGCACCCAATAGACTGATATTGACTGGTGGTATGGTTTATATCTAGATGTCCCCCAAAACCTCATGTGCTCGTGAAGGTGGGGCTGTGGGGAGATGGTTGGATCATGGAGGCTGATACTCAGCAGTGGATCAGTCCATGATAAGTTTATAGCTAACCATGATGTTAGGAGGTGCAGCCTGGTTAGAGGAGGTGAGTCACTAGGGGCAAGGCCTGGGATGGTCTATCTCCCTCCTCCCTTGATCCCTCCCCACTTGGTGCCTCCGCACCATTTTTCCTCTGTGGTTCCCCTCTGCTGTGCTGCCTGCCTTGGACCAGCTGACTAGGACTGAGACCTCTACAGACTGTGAGCTTTTTTAAAGCCTTTTCTTTCTGGGGCTGTGGGTGTCAGGTATTGTGTCTCAGTGAGGAGAAAGTAATTAAGACAACTGGATAACAATATGATAGATGATTAAAAATTTTTGTTCTGTTAGTTTACATTTCTATATTACTGGTATTACTGAGAGATAAAAAGAGTAAT
This sequence comes from Hydrochoerus hydrochaeris, assembly GCA_004027455.1. Classification (NCBI taxonomy): domain Eukaryota; kingdom Metazoa; phylum Chordata; class Mammalia; order Rodentia; family Hydrochaeridae; genus Hydrochoerus; species Hydrochoerus hydrochaeris. Next base: position 30,448 of record PVLA01002888.1, on the reverse strand, counting down.
TTAAAAGCCAAATCAGGCTAAATATGTACATGTCAAGGAATCAGAGTAAAAAATGAAACTGTATCGGATAAAATTAATAAAGGAAGGCTTCTTGGAGGAGGTGAGTTTCAAGCTGTCTTTTGAAGACTGCTTGTCAGGAACAAACAGTTGTCTACAAATTTCTTATGGAACCTTAAAATCTAAACAAAATACCAGGTTTTGGGGCAGCTTTTATGTGTCTGTTATAATAATTTAGCTTCAGTGTGTTTTTTTTTTAATGTAAGAACAATCTAAAAAATTGCTATTTACATTTAGCAAGATCAAAATATATCTTTTTGCCTTTGAGATTGAAAAACTTAAAATTAAAATTGATGGCATGCAGTGTTGCCAAAGGGGTACATTTATGGGAGTCTATAAATCATCAGAGTCTTTTCTGGAGATCAGTTAGAATTTTTAAATGAAGATTTAAAATACAGATAAATTATTGACCCAGAAATTTTATTTTGGAGGCATCTAAATATACATAAATATACAATACTGTCCATTGCAATTTTGTTTTTAATAATAAAAATAGATTCAATTTAAATATCAACAACAGAATGTTTAACAGTGGAGTTTCTAAAAAAACTAAGGTATATACATGATAGGTGCTATTAAAAAATAGGCTGATATTCTTAAGACATGCTGTCACAGTGAAAAAGCGAGTTGTAAAATGGTGTATAGTATTAGTATCACGTAAACACAAAAATCAGTTTTAGTATATACACATGAACAGACCTTGTCCTTTTTATTCTGTAAGATACATTTATTTGCTTTTCTAAATTTAAGGAGAGAAAAAAGCCCCTAAAAATGATCATCCTTTAAATGGAATGAAAATTCATCTCCTAGAAAGAGTCAGAGGAAAATTTCAGGTTAGTGCTAAAGGAAAAAATAGTAAGTGACAAGGAAGCCATAGGTAATTCTATACTAATGACATTTCACATGTTTAAGATGAGGAATTTTTTATGAATTGGAAGAAAGATCTAATTGACTTAAAAAGGCCTTTTACAGGCCAGGCTAGTGGAAAATTAGAGAAAATATCAAAAATTACTTCAATGTAATTCAAAATATTATTCAAAAATATTAAAAATTATATATTCATTCACTGTGGAAGGCAAGTTTTTTAAAAAGGGAGTAATGTTGGAAGTGAAAAAAATGGTTTTCCATGCATATTAAGAAGTTTGTGGGCAATATGAAAGATTTTCATATGAGCATTTTGTTGCAAGGATGACATTGCAAACTTGTCTTTGCTTACTTTGCTTACCTGAAGTGCTGATCCCAGGTAGAACTAGTACAGTAATAAGCAGTATCCAGGATCAGAACCCCTCTCTCCTGTAGGCCCCCCACCTCTCAGAGAGGGTCAGCTGGGTGGCCCCTTGCTCCACATGTGTTCTCTGCCCCTCCGGAAGTGGTCTTTTCTGCCTTTGGGAAGCTATGATTGTCACAGAGTTCTTAGTACCCCATTGGAGTAAGTTATCTCAGGGAAGGTTTACTTACAACATGCATTAGGATGAGCTTTAAAAATTGATTAAGGCCTAATCTCCCCCCATCCCCAGACCAATTAAATCCCTGGGAGAGGGGCCCAAGCCTCAGCTTGTTTCTGAAAGTGCCCCAGGGAGTTTCATGTGCTGTGAGTATTGCCAACCACTTACTCCCAGAAACCCACCAGATTTTAAAGAGCTTTCTCATGTTTCACTATTACCTCTTCCCCAAGAATATTAACTCCTGGTCTTCATAAGAAGTGACTTTAAAAGCCTGTGTGATTATGTATCTGTTTATTCTAACATCACTATCACAGCACATTTCTTAATAAGAAATTTGGTCAAATACAGTAAGAATGACTAGAATCATATTTAAAAAGAAGCATATCAAAATTCAGGGTAGTTAGTGTGGTTTGTATTTTTCTGTCTGTGCTTTAATGAAGTTCATCAATTTGAAACTTCCAAGTTGGCTGTAATGTTTCTTAAGCAGGTGGATTCCATAACTGGCTTGATTTTGAGGGAAAATCAGTCACTGAAATACGGTCTTTCAGAAAGTTACAATATGAAAAATAGAATTTTTGTTTAGAGTTCAGCAGTGAGAAATAGAAATTGTGATATAGATAGCGTTAGAATCTAGATTTTCTTTAAAAATCAATGAATCTATTATTTTATCTAGCAAGTTAAGGAAAAAAATACCCTGGTTTTCACAGCTCCTATGGGACTTGAAGGTTTTATTTTGTGGGTAGAAATTTTGTTAGAGTTAAATTTCTCACCACTGAAAGGAGAACCTCACAGGCTACTTGGAAGGTGTTGTTCAAACTACCAGAAAAAAAATTGTGTGTGAGTACAGCATGAATGCTCAACTCTCAAAAATTCTCAGTTCCTGGACCCCTGAGTTGGGGATTAGGCTGACAGTGGGGTGACCTGTCCTGGTACCTGGAGACTGGGGTAACCTGAGAGAGGGTATCAGGATTGAGAATGGTAACTCAGACATAGATCTAGAGAAACCCTGCCCAAGCCAACAGGGGTGTCAGCAGATGGATGGGGAGGAAGTGTCAAGAGGAGTCTGATTTTCTGTGAGTGTGGCTGATACAGGCTGCTCATCCGGTAGAGGGAGAGCTAACCAGTGCATTGAGCCGATTATTGAGAGTAACCTGCCAGTCGGCTTTACTTTTTGTTGTTGTTGTTGTTGTCGTTGTCTGAGATATAAAACAATTCATTTCAATGTTGCTTCCTTTTAACTGAAATGGTAATGGCAGTCACTGGTCAGGAAATTGCCTTTTTGCAGTTTACATTTCTTTTGATCCTCTGCACACATCCACCTGCCTGGTCCCCATCCCCGTGGGGCAGCCTGTGCTCCTTAGCAGCGCTTTTCCTTGGCAGAGATTCGGGTCTTGCCTCACTGCAAGCAGCTCCTTGAGCATACCACAGCCTTGTTCCTCAACCCCAGAGCCTCATCCATCTAATTTCATTCTGCAGTGCTTTATAAAGGTGTATGTGTGGGAGGGTGACAAGGACTTGAGAAGATCTGTCCCTGCTCCCTTACAGTCACTTCAGTGAGCCCAAGGGGAGTGTTTCTTCCTGAATGAGGGTTGGCTCAATTTCTTCCTTTTCCAATTTCTTTCAGAGAGTGCTCAGCTTGGTGAGAAATGAAACTCTGTTCCATGGCCCCTTTCCAGCTGGGTGCAGTGCCACACTGCGCTCCAAGCCAACAGTAATTATTTTCAGGGTTCTTACTAATAACAGAGTACAGACATATGTAACTAATATTGAATATTAATTTTTCTCTAATAAAAAGTCTTGGACATTTTATTATGGATGTGAAGCTGTCTTGGTATCTATCTATGAAAACACTGGCATAGAGCCTCACCTGTCAGGACTAGTGAGGTGCCCTCTGGCAGGAAGCTTCCAATTTTCTGGGACAGTTTTTCCCACATTCTTTCTAAAAAGCCTGTGCCCAGCTCGGTGGCTTGGCAAATGGAGCAAAACCTCCTGGTTTAAATGGCACTGCTAGAGAATCGGCAGTCATCCAGTGGGACCAAAACAGATATTCATTTTGACATTTTCTGCATTGTTTTTCCTAGATAAATCAATATTTAAGCTGTTGTGAATTTAACAGTTTAAATCCACTCAAAAGAATGTTGGGCTCTTAAGATGCATCAGTTCCATGCATAGGCATGATCCATGTGCTGCCTAGCACAGTACCTTGTGCACAATAGACTCTTATAAATTGGACTGGTGAATTATTAGAAATCATTAAAGAAAGTCTCTAAATGTTTTTGCCGGATAGCCTTTTTTAAAAAAAGTTGTTATTGTTTTTTGCTTGAAAGTGATAAAATCAGTCCTTTAAAAATACCAATTCTATCAATTTATCAATTTAAGTTTGGAAAGTGTCATTCCATGGCTCTTAGCTGTCCACTGGAGCCTCCTGAGAAGCTCCACCCAAGACCAATGAAATCAGAATTTGTGTTAGAGGTTTTGAGCATCTGAGAATCTAAAGTTTTAATGGTGTCATGGAGGTAGAATTAGCATACAACACATTGCTCATAATTAAAATGGAGAGTTTAATAAATTTTAATCTATGTAGCCACCTGTGAAAGCATCACCATGGTCAAGGCAGTGAACATCATTTGTGACTTTATGAACTGCTCAGATGATTGCCAAGCCCAGCAGGTCTAAGAACTCCTGTAGTAGTTCCTACAAATCATGAACTGGTCAGTGTGTAAGTTGGAGCCATCCTTACCATTCAATGGGGCAAATCACTCGTCAAACTCCAGATGTGGAGCAAATAAATGGTAAGGGTAGGGCTATCTCGGGATAAGGTGAAAATTAAGTAGGAAAGTGTGCTGGTTGTTCTGAGCTGGCACCTGAAACCCTCTCAGTTCAATTAGATATCATGCTGAAGACCAAGATGGAACAATGTAATTGAACAATATTCTACATATCAGTTGTACAACAGTTTTATTGGCTGTTTTTCAGCCAGTGCAAGTAAAATAGTGCATCTTTATAAAATGATATAAAAATTCAGCTACATGGAATAATGTTGATGTTCAATATCAGGGCATCATTTAAATGAACATTTTAATATGGTGGAATATTATACAGACATTAAACTGATTTTATGAAATATTTAATGAGTTGGGAAAGTTTGTTCATTGTGAAAGGAGCAGTTTGCTAAATCAGTGTATGATGAAGTATAGCATTTCTATTTTGAAAAAAGGTATACACAGAACATTCAAAAAATTAAAAATATATTAAACAAAAGGATGCACCAACACACAATCACAGAGGCAAAATAAAAGACTTGGAAAATGTACACCAGATCATTAGCAACTGTTATTTCTAAAAACTCACAGAAGAAAACATTTTAATTTGTTTTGAAATTTCTTTCTGTACTTTTTATATTTTAAAAATGGAAACACTTTTTAAAGTCAGAAACAATAAATGTTATTAAAAATCAACTGTAAAAATTCCTCAAAAAAAAAAAAACACCCTGTCTAAAGCATGTCCATAAAAATCATTAACATTCTAGCTTTGAGCTGGTGTGCATTACTCAGTAGTCATTCACTAAATGTTTCTGGAGAGATTTGCATAAATGACTGAAGCTAAGCAAAATAAACAAACCCCTGCTCAAGTTGGAACTAGTTCAGTTGCTTCTTTTTTTTTCAGTCATCAAAGCAAATTGATTTTGTTTATTCTATTAAACTCAAGTTTGAGGTTTCAAGGCATTTGTATTATTGTTGAAGCGTGTTGGCATTTCATTTCATTTTGACTGACTCCAACTGTTTTTTTTTTTTTTTTTTTTTTTTAGTAAGACTGGGCAACATGCAAATAAGCAGGTTTCAACATATGGGCTGTTGTATTAGTTCTTGCCCATTTCAGAAAAGCTCCAGTCTGAATAATGTTTTCTCCAACATGGAAGACAAATGAATGGGGTCCACAGACCCTTATCACATTGCAGGAATTTACATCTTTGCAAGGAGCATGACAGTACAGGAGGAACTCCCTGTGTCCCTGTGTGTGTTCCTCCTTCCCAGCCCTCAGCGCTGAACTTTGGCTTGATTCACTGTTTTCGCCAGCTTGCAGCTTCATTCTGTTTCTCCTTTATTGGATCCGTCTTCTCAGCCTACAGAAGTGCTCCACTCTCCTCTGGCCTAAAATTACTTTTCATCTCTGATGCGCCCTAGAGTTTCCATTCTATTTCTCCCCCCTTTTCCATTGCCAACATATCCATGAGTTTGTTAGCATTTTGGCTGGAGGAACTTTCTCCTCTCCAAGCATCATGTCTGTCTTTCACTGAATCCATGTCAGTCACTCCCTTACCTTTCTCCAGTACTAGGCCAGACCTATTTCTTTCTTTACACAATTCTCCATCCACTTCTGAATTTCTAGGAACACAGCAGTGTCTATGGGGACTTGTGAGAACTGAGGGCATTTCTTAATTTAACAACATGGAGGGGTTTGCAGAGATTGCTGGGTTTTTCATGGGATGTATTTTCCATTCAGTGTCCTATGAATTTTTTTTTTGCATATATCTCACATCTAAAGTTAACACAGCCTTTCCAATCTTAACTAGTTTCCTCCTTACAAAGTTTTAGTGTGTGTTTGTCAAATTACTTCAGCAGATATATACAAAGCCATGCCATAGCACACAGCCAAACAGATCCAGCTCCAAGTGCCATCTGACTTTGGGATGTTACCAGACTAGTCTGTACCTTCATATGCCCACACATAAAATTGTTGTAATAACTATATTGTGGGATTATTGTAAGACTAAAAAGTATTGTTTGGGAAGCCCTTAGCCCTGCATCTGGGCCATAGTGGCCCCTCAGGATTCCAGAATGCTTCCTTGCTTCCTAACTCCTTCCTTTCACACTTTCAAGAAGCAGCATCAATGTGTGAAGGTTCAAGTGGCCACTACTTAGTGGTGTCCCAACAAACTGCCAAATCATAGGTCTTTATGAACTGGGCATGCCCTTTCTCATCACATATCACAAATGTGAGGCCACAAATGCCAAGGTTCTGTCTCTCTTCTTTCAGATCAACCAGTGAGATCTGTCTAGAGATTTTTAAATAACAAAATATACATAGCAAGTATTAAAGCAGCTGACAGTGCTCATGTGCTGCAAATTCTGTGCTACCAAGTCACCCACATAATCATAGCCACAACAGAGGGAAAGGGGAAAAACAGCATTTCCTTCTTTTCTTGGAACTGCCATCTTTTCTCATCTCTGATGCCAATGTCTTCTCACAGGATTTACAAGGGAAGAAAAGTCTCACTATTCTAGAATTGCCAGGGAACGTTCCAAACCTTGTTTAGCCATCTTCCTAGCAACAGATCCAACAACTTCCTCCTCATTTCTCCAGGGTGGCATGGCTATCACGGGGCTTATCATTCTCTGCCACCTACTAGCCAGCCATACAATCTTGGGCCATTAGTTCAGCTTCTTTGCTTCAGCTTTCTTCTCTATTAGATGGGTATAGGAAAACTACCATATCATAAAGTTATTGTGAGAATGAAGTAAATGCCAGCTGGATTCATGGTATCCAGAATGGCGGAAGCACTCAGTACATTGCCATGCAAGCATTTTACTAATGAACCATGAGTTAGGGGAAATAGGGTGAACTAAGAATCACAAATCATCTAGAGTCCTGGCTTTACTGCTTACTAGCTATAATGAATCATTGAGAAGTTATTGAAACTTGCCTTTTAAAATCTGTAGAATGCTAGAAAAACACTTAGTTTCCAACAAGTGGAGTACCTCTATAAAAAATAAATTTCAAAGTGCAGAACACAAAATGGTATTATCATCTCAACTCTGTTTTTGAGGAGCAGCTGCTGAGTCTTAGTTGTCTTTGCATTTCTTATGGCTTCTAGCACTTTACCCTTAGTTAAGTCTACAGCAGCAGTTGTTGAATGAACAATTTAATAATTCAACACAGCTGAGAAAAAAGAAGCAAATTGAGAAAACCTCTGCGCGATATACAGGGATGTGTGAAATCTTACATGTAATGCATGTGTTTTTGAATCAGGTCCCCTGAAGCTCTGTAGTTCTACTTTACACAGTCAGCCCTGGGAGGACTAGGAGCTTCCAATTAGAGCAGCGAGGATGGGCTGGGTTGCTCTGGGCAGGCACACTGACCATCTGAGAAACAGCGGCTTGACAGCCTGACAATGATGGGAGAGAAAAATTCAGACAAGCAGACACAAAAATGTAAAAAGCTTTTCAGTATGGGGCTTTTTACTGTAATGAGAGATCCCATGAGGCTTACTGAGAGATGAATTAGACAAAGCAGTTGAGATCTTCTTTGGAAAACAATTTCACTTTGGCAGGGATAATACTAGATGACCTAAAATGACAGATTCTGCTAATTTCCATGGTTGCCTCAGGGAAAATTGAAGCAAACTTAGCTCTGATTTTGCAGTATGTTTCTCAAACATAACTTCTTGGTTGACTGCTCAGGTAATTACTCTAACTACAGAGTTCACATTACTAATTATCTCAACTACAGCTTTATTTTCTGTACTGTTAACAAAATCTAATTTTCTTAGATTTTACAGTTTCCAACCAGTATTTTTTTCCAGCAAATGAAATGCTTGGTCATATCACTTTATGTACCTTTTTGTATCCATTAGAATGATTTGCAATCAATTTGGAGGGCTGATAATTATTAATGTTTAGTAATGACCATGACTCAAAAGTAAATTTATTTTCATTTACTATTTGTTTTTCATCACCTTTAATTCCACTTTAGTGTGAATGTCATTCTAGGTGGTATGCATTTGCAATTTGTAGATTAGGTGAAAGTGAAAGGAATAGCAAATATTTTGTAAAGGCAGATAATGGATCCAAAATCTAAGAGGATGAGCTCTTAATGAGGTAGAAGTAAAGCCTTCTGATGGTCCCAATGAAAAGACTACAAAGAGATAAATGAGATGTTAGTCATCAAAGATATTCACTTAGGACAGCCCAAGGAAGGACTTTAATGCTCACTGTTCCTCTGCTGTGTTTGTACCTTGAAAATAGGAAGTTGTCATAATATGAAAGGTAACCCCAGGGACTCACTATTTTCTTTTCTTTTTAAAAAATTTCTATTAGTACATGCTTGAAAAACATTCATCATGGGGAGTTGATATATGTACATGTTGCATCTTAATTTTTTCTTTTTACTTGCCCTTGTTTTCCCTTCCTTCCTCTCACTCTTCATCCTTAGATCTCCTTACCATCTTCATAAGGTCTACCTACCTGTCTTCTCTTCTGTTTTTTATTTTGCTCTTTATTTATACTTTGAGTTTCTCACATAAGAAAAACCATGTGGTATTTGACCTTTTGTATCTGATTCATTTCACTCAGCATTATGATCTTACTGTGTATCCATTTGACATGCTAGAAAGAGCTCTCACACTTTGTCTTCTTTTTAAATTTTATTTTGAGGTATAGTCCTGTGAAGTTCCTGAGGCTGGTCTTGAGCTCACAACCCTCCTTGTTTGGGGCAGAAACTTGCATAAAGCTACCTCATAGGTCATCCAGCTGCCAGGTGCTCACCTCTGATCCAGTCATTGGCCACTTTTGCTAAAACAACAGCTTCTCTCTATTTTCTGAGTAATGGCAGTGGAAATTTACCTTAGAATTTGAATGTAGGCATGGTTCTGAGGACCATTCATTGAAACATGACAGGTACTGGAAGAGAGATTCAATTCCATATGAAATTCACTAAGCACAGAAGACAGACAAATGCTTGGATTCAGTGATCTTCCAGACTCCTTCCACTTGTCCAGATTGTGCTTTTATTTTTTTTATTTTTTTAAATTTTATTTTAAAGAAGATAAAATAGAACAAAACCAATCAAAACAAACCATTACAAGAGACACAGGACTTCAAAACATTATGAAATCAACAATAGCTACCATAATGCCTCCTGATGTCTTCAAAATAGCTCCAATAACTTCGGACACAGCAAAAATCAAAAAGAACAGAACAGAAACAATAAAAACAAAACTTATGAATGTAGTAAAATACTTCAAAACAAGCCAATAGTAAATCCAAAATTGTTACCATAATATGTCTTACTATCTTTGAAATAGCTATTCCTGCCTAGATTGTGCTTTTGTTTGTATTATCACTCTTGTGTGTTCTTTTAGAAGTGTATGAAGACTATCTTTTTCCACTATCATTAAAATAAGCCATGAAGATAATTCTGACGTGATATAATTAGGATATGCCTAAAGTGTCAGAAATAGAAATGCCTTTTATTAGCTTCTTGAATAAAATGTATTTCATATGAGAAATATTTGTAGATGAGCTATTATAGCCAATAAAAATGCTATTCAAAGAAAGAAAATAATTTATATAACACCAATATAATGGAGCAGCAGACTGCAACAGGAATAATTCTTTAAAATGATGGAAGATGAGTGGAACAAAGTTTTGAAAAATGTTTCCAAATCAATTGTAATGGTATTCTAGGGGTTCCAGTTGGTTTTTAAACTCAGCTATGAACTAAGTGATGACTTGTCTCATAGCTGAGCTAAATTCTCCAAAAGAGTGTAATTAAAATTTAGCCTCTACTAATTGGAAGTTTATGTAGGGGAAAATGAAGATCATTCCATGAAATGTTGACCCTCTGTCAAACATAAGAAATTAGTTATATACTCAGACAAAACCCAGAAGCACAAGCAAGACTCTGAATTCTTCCACTTACACTTTTCAAGGTGAAAATGTGTTGACGCAAAGACAGAGGGCAGGGCAGAGCAGCTTTACTTTCATCCTTTTGGGTGCCTGTGTTCCCATGAGGCAGTTCATGAACACAGCAGACTAACTTTGTTGAAATTTAGGAATATCACTGTGGAGACAAGATTCATCTCTCTTGGCCTCAATTTTCTCATAAAGTGGGGATAATGATAGTACTTTGGTCAGAGAGCGCTTTATGTTTTGGTAATGGATCTTCACATTTAGTTACAATCCAGCATTGATTGGTTGATTGATTAATTGATTGAGATCAGGTCTTGCTGAATTGCCCAGAATGGGCTTGAACGTGTGATCTTCCTGCACTAGCCTCCCAGAATGCTGGGATTCTAGGTTTGCACCACCATTCCTACTCAAAGAGTTCTTTTGAGGATTAAAGCACTTCTTAGAATACTGACTTATACAAAGTGGTCAGTACTTTAGCTTCCCAGAGTGTTATTACCTTGACTGTTCTTTAATGGGTAAGGAACCTGAGATTGTGCTTTTCTTTGCCCAGAGAGTCAAGAGCACCATCAGCCAAGACTGTTATCACCAACAGGGATGTGGCTCTGTGTTCCCTCTGTCAGTCCTGTCTGAAATGGATTGGTCTGACCCCAGTTTCTGACCTGGTTTTGTTCACCTCAGACTGGACTCTTTCCTGCTTGTTGCTACTTTGCTTGAACCTTGTCTACATGACTATGTACCCTCAATTTCCTCCTCTTGAAACCTTGAGAACGATTTTATAAGGTTTTAAAATTTTGAACAATATTAATTTAACTTGTATCAATTTTATTATTATTTTAAAATTTGAGACAGGACCTCACTAATTTTCCAAGGCTAGCTTGAATTTACAGCCTTCCTGCTTCAGCCTCCCAAGTGCTAGGATCACATTATATTTATTTTACAAAAATAAGTTATTGGGTGCTGGAAATGTAGAGAAGACTGAAGGTTGGAGAAGTCATCAAAGAACATCATCCCTGACTTTCTTTTGAAAACTTCTGATGCTTGGGTGCCATCCTACCTGAGATCTGTTATACTTGGCCATGGATTTATTTGGTTTGGATGAGATTCACATCAATATTTTTTTTTTTACAAAACTCAGCCTATACTGCTAATGTGCAAGCAGAGTTGAGAAGCTCTTAGCAAGCTCAGGGTCATACTGTTGGTGTTGGAGGCCAGTCTAGAACACTCAGGTTCTGTATTTTCTGCAGATTGACCTCAAATTCTGGTTTAAGAGAATTTTCCTGCACAGTCCTTTCAGTGATTGTAGTTTCTCATAAAAGTAAGATTAAATAAACATGCTCTTCTGTTTGTTGACCTCTGTTAAGATTTAATTCTGTGCAGTTCTACTTAAACTTATGCTTTTTTTTTCCTACACTGATTTATTCAGCAAGCTCTTTATTCTTTCTTAGATGCCTTCTTTTCTTGCTGCCTTCAAAGCTACCTCTAAAATGTAATTGCATTGCTGAGTTCCTTTCTGACATTGTCAACCTTGATCAAATACTAAGTTCTTCATTGTTCTTTCAGCCTGTATTAGATTCTTCCCAGCACAGGCTATGTGTTGCTATGACTGTGAAACACTGTGTATTACTGTGAAGTATTAGGGTAGAATGAGATGAAGTGCCTTTTCTTCTTTTTGATTTTTGTGTACAATTGCTTCCTGTTATTTAGGAATAATTCAGTCTTTGCTCCTACACAGAAATGTAATTGGAATTATATTACCTTTTTTCATTACCTGTTGCCTGTAAATTGTTTTAAGTTTCTTAGGCTTATTGATGTCCTTAAATACACAAACCCTTAGTTAAAATTAATCATGGGATTTCATATGTATTAAGTTCCCATTGTCAATTTTGGTAGAATAGGAAAAGGGAATGCCAATTTAATTGAATTAGCTATGCTACAACAATTTTCCCTGTTATAAGTGAGTTTTTTTTCTTTTTCAGGAATCTTTGTAATAGTTTACCCTTGTCTCCTGAAGACTGTGACCAAAGCTGCTCCCAGCTCTCTGCGTTGTCCTGAGAAAAGGACCACCTCTGAAACCAGGGAGACATTCAGGAGACTCTCAGCCTAGTAGACCCTCTGAAGGTGAGACCGTGTTTGTTTTCTAAATCTGCTCTCCAAAGAGTGACCAGAAAACAGGTTACTGAAAATTCTCTGTAAAGAATTGTGAGTTTTTCTTTTTGGGGAGAATTTTTTTTAGCAGTTATAAAGGAAGTCAACTGAATATTTTGACCAAACAGGAATTTATTCAAAGTGGAGTTTTGATCTCTGAAGACTTACACACATGCACGTGCGTGCGCACACACACACACACACACTTAAAAGATCAATAACTTTCCAAGAAAGTTCTTATATATTTAGGGTCTCAGTCAACCTCAGTATCTGCCTTACCCTGCCTTCTGGAATTGCTTTATAAATCAAATAATATGACTCAAAACATTTTATAAACATGAAATATTTTTTGAATAAGTTTTTAAAAAACGCCAATTACTATGGTATTACTCCCAAACATTTGTAACCCTCTAAATACCCTTCTGCCCCCTAATCTATTTTCCCCCATTTAGTAGTTTTTAGTTCAGTTCAGTAAATTTTGCTAGGCTCTTCAGAAATGAAGAAGTAATAAGTCCTTTCCTTCAAGGAATATTTATGAATGCAAGACACAGACCTACACACAGATGTAACCTACCCTAGTATGCTACAAGTATCTGAGGGTGCATTAAAGGATGGCACAGGTATCTCGTGCAGTCTGGGGACTAGAAGACTGTGTGTGTTGTAGCGGGGTTCCTGGAGGAGGTGGCCCCTGAAATGGTTCTGAAAGATGATTAGAAATCAGTCAGGTATAGAGCAAGGTGAATGGGGGAGGTCGCCACAGGCAGGACCAGTGGGATAGGATGTGAAACCCACATGGAAATAGTAAGTTGTTCCAGATTGTTGAACCATACACTCTGTGTGTGTGTGGTGTGGGTGAGGTGGGCTGGGGTATGTGTTTCAGGAAGCACTGAGGGATGTTAACCCAGAAGTCATCGGCATTTTACTTGTGTTACCCTAGAGTGAGCAGCGAATAAAGTGGATGGACAAGACTGAAAGGAGGGAAAAATTGTTTGGAAATGATCTGAGGAGCAGAGAAGATGGCTAGAATTTGACTGAACCCAGTGTAGAACAGAAGGGAAATTTAAAGGGGCTCAAATAAACAGGACTTGGGAGTTGATGGAAAGTGAGAAAATCTTTGGACTTGGGATACTTTGGCTTCTGGTTGGGGTGACTGATGATATCTTTAGGAGAGAAGCAGATTTATTTGGGGAGAAGGAAAGACTTTGAGGTATATATGGAATACTGTGCTAGAAATTTTCAGCTGGAAGTAAAAACTGGAGGTAAGGAAAGGAACCAGAACTATAAATACTGACTTGGGCGTAACAGACTATGTAGGTCATCTTGCCACTACTGTGATAAAATACCTGAGAAAGTCAACTTACAAGGAGAAAAGTCTTGTTTTGGCTCAAGGTTTCTGTCCCTGGATGCTTGGATCTGTTACTTTTGGGCTTGTGGAGAGGGAAAAGCAACATGGTAGAGAGCATGGAGCCTTGTGATAGTGGGAAAGCAATGAAAGAGGAAGGGCTGGGCTTCATCATTCTTACAACCTGGACACCAAACCTTTAGCTTGTGAGACTTGGGGGACATTTAAGATCCAAACTGTAACACAGGAAATAATTAGAAATATTTTTGAAAGTAAAATTTGATTTTATACTTATGTATTCAATATTATTTGTTCATATACTGTAGACAATCTGAACCATTTATCAGTTTCCACTATAACATTATTTTTTGCTTCATTTGTGTCTATAGCTATTTGTCTTCTTTTCTTGGTGTAATAAATTAGGAAGAATCCTAGGGGAAAATGTGGTGGATTTTTCAAGTTTGATCAAATATAATTTAAACAGTATTTAATAAACAGTCTAAACTCTAAAATTTCAGAGAGTCCAAAATCAGTACTGTTTTCTATTTTATTTACAACACTTATAGAAATTAGTTAGGAAAGGTGCTTCGCTTCCCACAGTGCAGTTCCTTCTCTGTATTGATCATGTTTGTTGTCAATGCCTCACTTTCCTTGCCATGTGGAGTGGTTAAGCTTTGCTTATGGGAGACTGAGCAGGGTCTTGCATTCTTCCGTGGGGTGGTGCCAGCCCCTCGCTGCTCTGGGTGTTTCCCACAGTCCACCCAGAACATGGAGAGAGGATCTGTGTAACAGAGGCCACACTGTTCCTAGACCGTTTAAGTTGGGCTTTGGAAACTCAGTCCTCAGTGCCGCCTTTGAGGGAATGCCATGGGTAAAAATTTTAAATTCAAATAATACTCACAATAGTGCTATCTTGGGTGAATTTTATTTGATTACTGTGGTCTTAATTAGCTTAATGACTTTTTTCTTTGACTTTTTGGAAAATTATAAAATCTTCTCATTTTACTCTTTATAGTCTACTTCATTATTTTTCCATGAACATTAAAAAGAAAAGAAAAATTAATTTGATGCTAAATTAAGTAACTCACTAATACTTGGAACCAGAGCCCTGATCTCTTGTGACTCCGGTCTTTTCACTGTATCATTGTTTTTTCTCATTCCAAATCTTTATTGGACTGTGGAGTTATCTATGTGTCTTAAAATAGAATTGAGTTAAGTAAACCAGTTTACACCAATGGCATTTGTTTTGGTTAATCACTCTGAATTCAACAAACAGGTTTTACTTCTATACTTGAATACTTGGTTAATGCTTTTTAAAAAAATAAATTTGAATATGGATTTTGGTTTGGTATAATTTCTTTCTGTATAATGGTTACCCAATGTACAGGGTTGGAAGAGAATCAAACCATCTGTAAAAATTCCAGTTTTAAAAAAAAAAGAGTCATCAATGATTTCAAAACCAACACTTTTAGGCAGATGATAGTTCTAACTTGGTCAGTTGCATTGCAGTCTGCTGTGGATTTTATGTATAGAAAATGAATTTCTGAAAGTGCTGAGCTGGTGTAACTTTGAATGACGACACTTGCTCTCAAGTTGTAGGTGGTCACTAGGACAATGAGTCCTTCTCTGAAATTCACAGAATGGTTGGTCTGTGCTGTGAAATCAGTGGGCTGTCAGTCATCAGGGTGCATGTTAAAAATATGATTCACTCATCCCAGAAACTACTAGGAATTAAAGGAGTTTCTGCTGTTGCAAGTGCAAAAGGACAAGAAATATTCACCCCCTGTATTTTTTCTTTGCCTCTCTGTCTCTTTTTTTTTTCTCTGTCTCTGTGTCTCTTTCCATCTTACTCATATGCCCAGGGAATAGAGGCAGACTATTGTAATGTGTCCAAAATCCAAGTTCTTTGATGGTGTTCGTTTCTGGAACTGGCAATGGAAACAGCATGTTTTAGGTAAGGGATGAGAACTGTGTGGAGACCCTGTTTGGCATCTGCTAAAGGATTGCCCTCCTCCTTGCTTGGCTACTCTAGGCAGATCAACAGTGTAAACAAGATGAGAGGATAAGAAAACTGTCTCATGCTGTGAACACAAGATGATATGATGGCTATGGAAGGGGAATCCAGCTTTCAGAACTGTTGTCTGGCCTGGTGATGGTGTCTCTCACAGGTGGTATCTCACCATGGGTACAGTAAAGCATAGGATGCAACAATATCAGGTGGCTGCTATCTACTCAGTCTGGGTGAGTGTTTCAAGTACCATTATGCATACAGAGCAACACATTAAGTTTTTGTTAGCTTTGGAGTTGCCATTTAAAAGCATGTAGTTTGAAATATCACTCAAGACTGCACTTCTACTTTGTGACCAGAGCACAGAATTTTCTAAGAGGAGGGTTGGGTGGGAAAACTGCTATTGGAATATAGAAACCACGGATGAGTTTCCAGGGTGACACTTGGTCAGGCAATATTGTAACAGACTCAAATCATATTTAGGTGTAACATGTGTTACTCTATGCCTTTCTTTAATGTGGGATTTCAAAAAGAGAGGTGAGGAAATGCTGAGCCACTAACTTTTGATACAAATTCAGTCCCACCATAGAGGTCATAGACTTCACATCAGCAATTTGTGGGCCATTTCGGTGGAAGACAATGACAATGGATGTTTAATCAGATAATGTTCTGCTGCTGTTGAACTTGCACTCTCCAGTGCCTTTTGTTGTTTGGGTACTTTGGAAATTATTCTTGATTCAGGTTTATTATTAACTTTTGAACCATAGCTGTTTCTCTAACATCTTGCTACTCATGTTGAAATGAGAATGGTAACTAGGGGATTTATTTTTGCATTAGTTGATAGCATAGCAAGCCAGAGTAATATAAATTAATGACTTCACATTTTTCCATAGAATAATCTGGGTTCATTATCCCCTGGGGATTTATTTTAAAATCCATGCCTTAATAAACCATTGTTGATACTTGTTCTGGCTTTTTTTAGAAGGCTTCCACATAATGGGAAATAGATAACAATAGATAATACATATTTTTATCTTAAACCTTAAAAACATTTTTGATTGTTCTCATTAAAATTGAAAAAATGTAATAGAATTTATCACAATCAATAGTATAAGTATTAGTGTGACTTGTTTTACAAATTTTTTTTTTTGTCTTTTTGAGACAAGATTTCGTTGTGCAGTTCAGGATTGCTTGAACTCACTTTGTACCTCAAGCTAGCTCAAATTCACAGGGATCCTCCTGCCTCAGCCCCTCAAGTGCTGGGGTTACAGGTGTGTGCCACCACACCTTGCCTGATATTTGTGTTAGACAAGAACTATGCTGAAGCAATTATGTCTTTTAATATGATGTGGAAAATGTTATCTATAAGGAAACATTGAGGATTAAGAGATGACTGAAGATACAGAACCATTAACAGGTTTTATTCACCCAATGAAACACATTTTCATTTAAAGAACAGCTAGATTATTATTCATACAACTACTCAGAAGTGGCAATATTCATTTCAGTAATAAATATATGTTTGTAGTATTTCACCTTGTTCTTATGTTTTGTATTTCACCTCTCTTCTGTTTCTATTTTGCTATCAGAGTTTTCATGTTTTATTTGGAATCATGTTAGTATGTGTATAGGACCTAGAGAATATGAAACTGAAACAAGATAAGGAGAGAGCGAGACTGAAAATAAAGAGAGATATTCCTCATGTTCTACACATAAATCAGAGCAACATTTTAAGTTATTCTCTCTTTCTGATCTTCTGTCTTTGATTTCTCTGATATTAGACTCTGTGATCTGTTGCTTACCAACCCTTAAGCAGGTGCACAGAACCATATTCTCGGCTGAGTCACCTGTAGAGTTGTGAGGTATCACCTGGACTCCCCACGCCCCTGCCCTTCCTAGACTGAAGCATCGTACCCTGGTTTCTGGAGGTGTTGACAGCTGACAGATCACAGCTGGGTCCCTCTTACAGACAGTCCCCAGCCTTCAGCTACAGATAGCTGCCTCACCCATGGCTGTGCCATCTGCACCAGGAGAGCAAGCATTCCACAAGAACCCTCGTCTGATTTCAGGACAGTGTGTAGGACCTGAAGGGTCTGCTGAGGCTTTTTTTATAGCACTGCCCAGCCTCTCCCACTGCCTTGTCTTGCTTTGCATATTTCCCTGCAAATGTAGAGCCTATGGGTGCTCACCAATAAAATCCCTGCATGAAAATCATCATCTCACAGTTTGGTTCCATGCAGTCGTGGCCTGTAGCAGTCACCATATCTGCACCATTCTGGGTGTGTGTGTGTGTGTGTGTGTGTGAGTGTGTGATTATGTATCTTTGCAGTATGCTAGAATTATAATCAGGATCTACGACAACATAGCCCTAGTCCTTCCTGTAACAATGGGGATAGTAATATATAGTTCTCAGAGTTGTTGATAGCAAATGTATTCAATGCCTGGCACATTGGAAATACTCATTACATTATTGTTGTTATTCTAATTACTTGTAATTGCCTATAAATACTATATAAATGCTGCATTAGTTCTAACCAATTGATCATAATGCAGAACACATTTTAATGTTATTTTTATTATAATATTTACTTTAGTAAAGCATGGAGGTTAGTAAAAGATGCATCATTTGCAGTTTTAGGTAATTTTTCTATACTTTCATCCATTTTAATAAAGTAAGTGGAAAAATTAGGTTGAATCCCAAAGGGAATTAAGGATGATTGAAGAGATGAAAAAGAAGTCCTAGGAGTAGAAGTTAAACAACCTAAAATGGTTTATGAAAATTGAAGCATAACCTGCTTCCTATCTTTTTTCCAGGGGGTATTGAACATTTTGCTCATAGATAATAGAACAAGAGGAAATGGGCATCAATCAAAGAAGGAAGACAGTTGGGTGTATGTCAAAGGGACTCCTCTGCTCTTGAAAATAAGATGCTGGAAGGAACTAGTGGAATATACATTTGTAAAGGTCTATGGAAGGAAGGAAGGAAGGAAGGAAGGAAGGAAGGAAGGAAGGAAGGAAGGAAGGAAGGAAAAGAGAAAAAGAGAGAGGGAGGAAGGAAGGGACAGAGGGAAAGGAAGGAAGGAAATTCTTCAGCCTGGGTGAGATGCTTCCCAGAGAATCTAATGAGAACTCTAAATTCTGTGATTTCAGAAATGATTCTTCATAAAAACTCAAAAATATTTTGTGAAAATACTATTACCCACATTCATGTCTTCTATAACTCAATTTCTTATAGTATCTTTGTTTCTTAATATACCTTTCATGTACTTTTCTGAAAATCTAGAAACAGTTTGTGTGCATTTAAGAATTTCATAATATCATAGTTTTCATTTTTTTTTCCAGTACCAGGGATCAAACTCATGACCTCACGCTTGCCAGGCAGGCACTTATGCCACTGAGCTAAACCCCCAGTCAATAGTTTTCATTTTTACTGTTACCCATTTCTTTGTGTTCTGCATAAAAATAAAATGTACCACCTTGAGCCACTTGTTTGTACCCAGTGAAAGCTCTTTCTTGACTTACAGCTTGTGGTGGCATTGTTAAAATACTGAGAGTATTAATTACTGTGAAGGGCTTTGGGATGACAGTAGGAAGCCTGGAACAGTAGGAACTTCGGAGAAAAAAATTACTTTTCAATCAATTAATTGCTTAGAGATAAGATTCAAGAATGGATGTAGAACTAGGGTTTTTAGACTAAATGCTCTTTTGAGACATTCATGATAGAAGATAAGAGGAAGCTAAATTACTAACAGGTATATTAGATTTTGGGTTTTCCCTTTGGAGTATCTCATCATAGTAGCAAGCAGAGACAGCACGATGTGGACAAAAGTGCACTGGCCTTGAAGCTGCCATCTGGCTCTGATCCTGTCACAGCAGCCACAGGTGCTTGTTCTTCACATAACCATGTCTTACGGGTGTCCTTTTCATGTCTGGTTCCTGCATCCTAATGCAGATGCTGTCACAGTACGGCAATTTCCTTTCAAGGACATGAGTGACCAGTACTTTCATGACTACATCACACCCAGACCCAAAACAGCTCTGCTTTCCTGTTCTCCTGCTTTTATCATAGATAGACAGATGACAAGTTTTTTAAAGATTTTGCAGTGTAATGTATGCATCAGCACAGGAAGGTAAATGTATTTTGGAAATAAATTTTGGCAGCATGGATGGAAATACAAGTGATTTGTCCTTCGTGCCTCCTTAAGTAGCGACATCCTGGAGTGCAAAGCACTTGCTCCAGAGCAGGTGGTACAGGTTTTAAGGTTGGTTCTATCTCCCGCTTTGGGTCCTTCTTTGAGTTGTTTGCCCTGTATGTTTTTAATGATGGTGATGAAGCTGCGATTCTTTGTTCTTTGTGCCTTGCAATGGCTCGTTGCTTAATTTCAGCCTTGCAGTTACTTAGGGCAAGCTAAAAATAAGAAAATTAGGCTTTGAGGTTATGGCCCAAATCCTAAGGTGGTAAACCAACAGCCACCAACTCAGATCACTTGGCCTTTATGTTAGTATTCAGCACCCACCTTCCTTCCATCCACTTGCCACCCGCAGCCCAGGCCTCACTGAGCTTGTTCCCTTGCAGTCTCAGGCACTCCCCAGACCTGCTGACTCAGAATATGCGTTTTAGCAAGAAGGTCTGGGACTCATGTATACTTTAAAATTGGCGAAGTACTGTGATCTCTGAGGTACAAACCTGAGATGTTTTACATCTTTATTTCTCTCATGTCTTCATATCTCTTCTGTTAGATCTCTTTGATGAAGTCTCTAGTAGATCCAATAGATTTTTAGCTACTTTCAGATTTTTAAAGGTTGAAATACAGTCTAGTCAGTTTTCAACACTTTAAACTCATAGGGAAATAAAAGCTTTCTTTTCCTTCAGCCCAGCTTATGCCCTTCAACAATTTTTTTCTATTTTCTTTTTTGTCTGTTCATTGACTTGTTATTAAGCCAAATGCAGCACTTCCAGCTCCCTGTTCTTGGCAGCATATCATTATGATACTTGTTTTTTAGAAGGAGTTCATTTGCTTCAGACTCAGAATTAAAAACCAAGGACACATACCCCACATAAAATAATAAAGGAATTTATCTTCTCATTCATTATATTTCACCAGATTATTGAACCAAGAGTGATGTATGATCATATTTGGCATACACCAACACTGTACTAAAAAGAAATATTTTAAAGCTCTTATTTTTTATTTAAATTTTGGAATCTTCTTTGGCTAAGAAACCAAGAGTTAGATTTATTCCTCGGTAGCCAAATGGCTGTCCTTGGAACTCCAACCAAGAATGTGGGACTGTTGTTCTCAGTGTTCCAGGGTTCGTTGTATCCCTGAGTCTGTGAAATATATCATAGCAAATGTCTGACTCTTTGTCTTCATCTCCGAAATGCAGTTTTCACTTTAGATCTCCTGCTGTCTCCTCCATGTCTTGTTTGTTTTTACTTTTAATGTGACAAGCAAAGGCAGCTTTTGTCTTTATTTCTGGTTAGCCATCTTCATGAATATTTACTGGCAGTTTCCCTTTTCAGCTACTGTTTTATAATTTGCTGTTTTTAAATATAATCAGAGTGAAAAGTAACTCCCAGTTCTCACTTTAATATATTTGGATGATTAATCTTTATTTTGTATCCTGAGCCAGACAAGGCTATTTTCCTAGGCTCCATCATCCTGAGAAGGTACAGGCTCTGGGTGTGCATGTGTGTGTGCATGTGCAGTGTAAGTGACTTGACAAGGTAGGATAGGAGTGGAAGGCACATTTCCCAAGCACCTGCAGAGACATGGTGCTAGGCACTACATTTGTCTTGCCTTATCTTCACAACAACTGGGAGGCAAGCAGAATCATGTGTTTTCTGAACTGGGAGCCAGAGCGCGGGGAAAGTTGGTGATTTTCTCTAATTCACAAGCCAGTAAATGAAGGAAGGGGAGCAGGCCATGAGATGGCATTGGAAAGTGGGCGTTCTACCATGCTCTTCTGGTTATTATACTGAAGTTAGGTATTTTGGAGGTAATATTTTTACAGAGTTGATATACTTTATTTTGATGTATTAAGTTGTTAAGAAAAATGTTACTGTACCTTTTGCCTGCCCTTCCTGCTTTATTGAATTTGGAGGCTCAGCACTGGTTAAGTGCTGCCGTGCCAGGGGACTGACTCATTCACTGTCCCTTATAGATTGCTCTTTCCATTGGTATTTTCATCACCAGATAGTACTACCAGCTCTACCATAATCTGCTTCTAAAGACCTCCCCCCACCCTTGTCAAAATAGCTCTGCTTTCTAAAAATGCACATCTACACCCTGTGGGGTCAGCATGGCCCTATTCCATCTTCCTGCTCCCCTTCTGGGCTGTGGATGCTTTAAACTTGCTGGTCAGACTGGCAGCTGATTTCTTTGTATTGTGAGTCTGTTTCATTATTGTTGCCTAACCACCACCACCCCCAGCTGTGTTTCTCCTTATCTAGCTTGGTGGCCTTAGACAGCAGATCTCAGCTGCTTCTGTTGCTTTGATAGCAGGGCATGTCCTGAAGCAGCGGCCAGAAGTAAGTCTTTGCCAGCCTCTTACAAGTTTTGCTGAAATTTAAAGCACTATTTGCTTTTGGATACAAAGTAAAAACTCTTTTTTGGAATTAGCTACATACATAGTTGTCTTTTCTCTCAGGCAAGGTATAATTAAACTTCCTCTACAATTTACCAAGTGATCAGAATGTGCAATAACAACAACAGCAACAAAAAGCTAAGGGTAAGAGTAGTTTTAAGTAGTATTGATTTTTCCCCCTGAGTATTAAAATATGTTCATTGCAGACCATTTGGAAAATGAAGAAAAATGTGATGAGAATTAAAACAATACAGGCAAGATGATTATTAGCTTTTTTTCCCCTCATTACACTGAAACACATACATAGATATACACACATTTATCTTTTTGCAAAAACAGTTTGGTAACAGTCCTTGGAGTACTAATTTCAAACGTTTTTTTCTCTTTTAAATTTTTCCTTTTTATTTTTAAAATGAAATATTATATACATACAAAAAGGAGGAAGGATAATCTTGTACTCAGGAAAATTTAGTGGAAACAGATTCTGGTCTTGAATCAGTAATGTGCTAACCTGGAACCTAGGGTGATTATTTAATCTTTCAGTGCCTAAGTTTTCTCTATATAAAATGCAATAAGGTCATTATAATTCATAGGGTTATTGATAGAATTAAGTAGTATAGCATTAGATATTATGTTTAACATGAATGTAATGTATATGTAAGAGGTAAAACCAAACACACCCAAGACATAGGAAATATAAATTTTGCTTCATTTTATTCCTTGATCATATCCTATCTGTTCCTCCAGCTCCTCTTAAATCATCATTTAACATTGTATATTTTCAACTTCACATAATTAATGTCATTCTGATTTTTACTTAACATTATGTTTGTCAGATGGATTCAAGATAAGTTTTGCAGTGCTAACAGCATTCTGTTCATGTATATGTCATCATTTTGTATCCCTGTTTTTTTTAAATTTTGAATGATTACAAGAGATGCTACTATGAACATTCTTATACCTATCTTGTTGCACATGTCAAAGTTCTTTTTTAAAGGTGTCCTAATTGCTGCGTGGTAGTGTGAGTGTATCATCAACTGTATGGATAATGGTGAATTATTTTTCAGAATGATTATGTTGGTATACATATCCTTCAAATGAAGTCTGTATGTGATTGAATTTTTGCTTTGCTAGACAAATATGCCATTTCTTTTGTTTACTTTGAGATATTCTCTTGAATTTAGATGTCTATAGTTTTAATATGTCTAGGTTTGTAGTTATTCTTGGTATATGTTATAGTTCCTACATTTCTCTTTGGATAGATGTCTAAGATCTTTTCTTCCAGAACCTCTTCCCCACATCCACCAAAAGCCCTAGGTTGTTAACAGTGAAAAAATACCTTAAGTTAACTACTGATCTTGCTTCCAACTTAACTTTTTTTTTTTTTTTGGATCAGTGTTTTCCTTTTACTGTTATCTTCTGACAGTCTTTTGATTGCTTTAAGCTCATTTATTTTTTATTTTTATTTATTTATTTATTGCTCATTTATTTTTTATGAGTATGTCTTTTATATGTTGTCTAGAATCTTCAGGTGTTTAGTTAGGTTTCAGGATATGTTATCTGTTATATTGATGGGAAGGTAATTCTGAGCAATATAATGCTGCCACTTCTCAACAATTTTGGAAGTAGTGTTGCTGTGGTGTTTGTAAGTAATGAGAATAGAGATCCTGTCCTGGGTGGACTGAACAGCATTAGTAATCTCTCCATCTACTCCATCTAAGGGCTGGCTTGCTTTGCTTTGCTTTCTTTCTTTTTTTGTTTTTTGAGACAGTATCTCACTGTGTAGTTCAGGCTGGTCTTAAACTCACCATGTAGCACAGGTTGGCCTCAAACTTGCAGTGATTCTCATGCCTCAGCCTCTTACGTGCTGGGATTACATGCATATGCACTACTGATTCTGGCTCAATCTAAAGGGTTTTTCAATTTATAGAATCTCTAGAAAGGGGGCTAAGGCCACAATAACATAGTGAGACTCATATTTTCCAAAATGTCTCCACTTTCTTAATATGGTCTTTTCTGTTCTTAAGTGCCACTATCCATGCTCAATTTAATAATTTCCCAAAGGAAATTTGTTGAGTTTTCATTGAGGATATTTACAGCAAGATTCACCAACACTTATCTCTTACACCCTTTAATTATTCTTTTTATATGTCTTTCTATTCACAAGACTTTAACTAGATTT
The DNA here is from genome assembly GCA_004027455.1 of Hydrochoerus hydrochaeris. Classification (NCBI taxonomy): domain Eukaryota; kingdom Metazoa; phylum Chordata; class Mammalia; order Rodentia; family Hydrochaeridae; genus Hydrochoerus; species Hydrochoerus hydrochaeris. Next base: position 5,991 of record PVLA01002888.1, on the reverse strand, counting down.
GCAAACGTGCAAGTGCTGTAGTTGTCTGATTTGTTCAGTTTGCTAAGTGGTTTTTTCTTTTTTTCTCCTCCCCCCATTATAAATATCCTGATGTTCAAATTTTGTTTTTAAAATATAATGTACAGATATAATGTTCATTCTATATCAAGATTTTGTATTCACTATCTGTTTTTAGTGCCACTGACTGTTAATGAGAAAATCCATAAATTTTCACTCATAAGATGCTTTAGCCATGTTATTTTGGAAAGAGTTGCTCGAAAGTAGCTTTTATGTAGCTATTGGCTTTTGCTAGGATTTTCTACAGAATTCAGACAGAAATTGAGGTGGTTTTCTCACCAGCTTTCCAATGCTGAACTTCCCTAATGATTTTATCTTCAACTGGGTCTTGACTGGGAGAGACAGAAAAGGAGAATAAGGTGGGCGTGGCTTACATGTGCTCCTGGTATACTGAGCTGATAGAGGTTTTTAAGCAACTGTAGAACATGTATCTTATCTCTTCAGGTATAGCTTTTACATTCAGTCTCCTGAGATACCAGCCCACACTCACCTTGTACATAAAAACAAAACAAAACACAACACAACAACAACAACAAAAACAGCCTTGACTAACTTCCAGGAAAGACAGTTTATTGGGACAAAGACAGCATAGAACTTCTAGGATAATTATGAGACTTACTTGAACATGTGAGGGAACCAAAGCTGATTGGTATCCTGCAGAATTTACAGTATTGTAAGAGTGACAGTGATCAAGTAGATGATTCTTAGCCTTTAAGTCTCTTTGGAACTTGCTCAAGATTTGAATCTCAGGCTGGTATTTGTCTGATCAGGCTGGAGTTACCTTCCTGCTCCTTAAATGCAGAAGATCATAAAATTAAGTTCAGTGCCCTTTGAAACTATTGGCAATATTGACATACCTCCCAGAAGTGAGGCGTAGTTCTTCAGCAGCCATGCTGACAGGCATCTCAGGTTAACTGTGTTCAAGTGCTAGTGTTTGAGGACATGACAATTCAATATCAAAACCAGACCAAGAACAGTAAAAAAATTTATTAGCAAATAGTAAAATAAGGAATCTATTAAATGTAATGTTTTTATAGAGTTAACTAAATTTGATAGTCTTGCTTTGACTATATAGCAGAGCAACAAAGGATTCAAGAAGGCTATAGCTTCACTGGCTATGCTTTTTCAGCTGTCCCATTATTTATCTCTTGTGTCTTTTTTTCCTGTAGGAAGAGTTTGTGTTACAGTAGAGAAAAGCAGTTATTTAATGAGCATCTTCAAAACTAGGATCCTTTAATCCAGTCTTACTTTGAGTAATTTAAATCCACAGAGGTCATATCATAGGAAAATATGCTAACATTAGCAGTAAATTTTTCACTTGAGTTATTGTGTAGAATGCCTTGATTCTAAGTGTGACAAACCCTCCCTTAAAATCTTAATAATTGCATAGAAATTATATTGGCAGAGAATTAAATACTTTAATGCTTTAGATACAGAGTCATTCATTCACTCACTGATTCATTCAGTGCTCAGATACTGAACTCCTATTGCCATGCACTGTGTGGAACAGTGTAATCATCACCTTCAAGTAGCTGATGTTCAACCAGAAAGCAGCACATACACAGTTTCCTATATTGCTAGCTCATGGCTCCTGAGTCCAAATCAGAGGACCAGTCAGATTGAGTGGCCAGGCTTCCTGCCTTCTAGCTTTCTGATATTTTGTGTTATAGATATTATGTTCAGTTATTGGCCTCTATGCCTCTCTTTGGCCAAACTTTCCAAAAGTATTCTACACCTAAAGCTGCAGAATTTTCATTCTTGATAATCAGTAAGGGAATCCAAGAAGCTATCTCTTGCCTAAGAGTACTGCTGAGCAGAAAACTCACTATTTATGCTATTTTTGGAGCCCACAGACACCTCTTTCAGCTCTCCCAAACTGTCATTCGTGACCTTATCTACACCCACTCTGTGCTTTCATTTCTATTTTTTTTTATTTTGAAGGCAATAAAACAAAACAATGAAATGAAACAACATAATGAGAGCAATCTTGGAATTAAAAAATAAGATAGTAGGAAATCAATAATAGTTACTACACTGCACGCTGCTATCCTCCAAATAGCTGCTCAGATTAGTAGATACTGGCATGCAAAATTAATCAAACAACGTAAGTCCTAAGTTGTTTCTTTACTTCAGTTGCCATCATTTCAGAAATTTCAAGTATGTGGCTTCCAATTTATTTTGTGTCTCCTGTACTTGTTTTGGGTGGGGCTCACCATAGGACTTGGCTTTTTCTGCTTGGACCCATGGCAGCAGGTTCACCGGGGTGTAGCTTCCTCTCTTCATTTCTACTTCTATTAAGACACCTATTTCACTATAAGGCATCTCTCTGCTTATAGGCCTCTTTTGCTTCATCTTTATAACCCCAGTATTTAGTGAAGCATCCTACTCAGTTCAATAAATGTTTGTTGAATTTAAATGTCACTTGAGTTTGTGCAGTAGTGTATGCCTGTAGTCCTGCTTACTTGGGAAGCTGAGATACGAGCATCACTTGAGTCTAGGAGTTTGAGACCAGTCTGGGTACTATAGCAACCTGGTCTCTGAAAAGTAACTTGATAGTTTGGAGCCATTGCCTTTCTATATATGTTTCATATCTATTCTCATTTGAGCAAACTCAGATAGAAACAAACTTCATTAAGTGAGCACTCTGTAATAGATTTAGATGATTTGCTGTTCTCTTTAAAAACTGAAGCCTGAGTACAATAATATGGTAGTGTCTTCCTCTTGCTCCAGATAGTCTCAAATTGCCTCCATTTACCTACCTTCCTCTTGCTGTTAGCCCCTATGTTAAACACTGGGGTACTTTGCTTGGGACCTCATGAGATGATAATTTTGTCAATGGAGTGATAGGCTATACCAAACATTTTGCAAAGCACAGAGCATACATGCTGGATTTTGGTCAGCTATCAATTGCTCCTCATAAAAATCTGGAAATAACTTTTAGTGAATGTGATGCAAGTTTCATTCAGACTAAATGGTCTAGGAAAAGAAGTGACATTGAGCTTTTTTGTCCTTAGACTTGCTGAGATTTGTGTGTCTTCTTTGGAAAAAGGTGTATTGTTCTCCTTGGGCTTGTTCCACTGGGATGCTTTCTTCTAGTTTCAGAGCCCTAATCACTATTCACAGAGGCTTTTCTGCCCTTAACCTGTGCACTCTTCAAAAATAGCTGTTAAGTACTAAGTACTGGATTATGTGAATAAGAGGTTTTCCTTTTCTCTAACATGCACAGCAAGGTGATGGCTCAGTGCTTTATTTGAAAATGGCTGTATGATATAGTTCTCTCTCACTGAGTGTTTTGGGGTTTTGTTTTGGTGGGGGCTTTGTTTTTATTTATTTATTTATTTATTTATTTTGAGACAGGGTGTCATTATGTAGTTCAGGCTAATCTTGAGCTTACTGTATGGCTGAGGCTGATCTCAAACTTACAGCGATTCTCCTTTCCCATCCTCCTAAATATGTGCTGCCACAGCTTGCCATTTTGCTTCTTAATTCTATTTTTTCCCCTTGCTTCTACCAGCTTTGTTATTTTTTCATGTACTGTTAATGGGAAGGACATTTTAAAGTATGTTTGGCAAAAAGTCTTATATTGTTATCTTAAAATCTGAACTAACATAAGCACCCTATTTAGAACACATATGGTTGTCATGATTCTTCCCACGTAAACATCATTAAACATCCCATCATATTCTGTGATAACTTAAGACGTTGTTAGTCACCTCCAGTCCAGAGGCATGTGGCCCACCAGTTTACATCCTGAAATAAACTATTAGCTACGCTCTTCACATCTCTTGCTTCTTGTTATCGGGATAGTATGTGATTGCTAAGGGTAAGGCAGTTGCACACTAAGTGTCTCCTTTGCTCACCTAATACAGGGTTTGGTAATACAATGCTGGCATCCTGGCAACCACAGCTGTCTTAGTTACTTTTCTTGTTTCTGAGACAAAATGCCTAATACCCAAAGTTAAAGGAGGCAAGATTTATTTAGCTCATAGTTTGTAGAGGTTTCAGTCTATAATCGAATGACTCCAAAGCAGGGTGGTATGGCAGACAGGCATCAAGGAGGAGAAACAGTTCATGATGGACAGAAGGTAGCAATGCAAGCAAGGGGCAAAGCAAGCCTGTTTCTGTCCCTTATGTTGTTTCCAGGGTACCAGGATTAGGACAGTGCCAAGCCAGTCAGTGAGCTGATTTAGCAATCACCCACCCTTAATCCTAGGATTACACCATGAATCAATCACATACTCTAGATCCAGCCACCTCTGAAAAAGCCACACCTATGACTGCATGGGGGACATCTAAATATAAGCCAAAACAACAACTGTTGTTTGCTACTTTTCACTACACTGGCCCCATGCTTTAGTGTGTCACCTTGGTTGATTAACAAGAGATCTACTCTTTTAATACATTTTAAGTGTACAGTATTGTTGATTACATGAACAGTTCCACATAGTAAATCTCTAGAACTTATTAATCTTGCCTATCTAAAACTTAGTTCCTGTTGACTAGTAACTTTCCATTTCCCGCCATCTCATGCCTTGACAATCATTATTCCGTTCTTTGATTCTATCAGTGTGATTATTTTAGATGCTTCCTGTAAGTGGAATCATGTAATATTTGTATTGTATGACTGGTTTATATCAATTAGAATAATATCCTGTATTTCATCCAGGTAGTCATGTATAGCAGTATTTCCTTTGTAAAGACTGAATAATATTATATTATATTATATATAATTATATATAATAGTATATATAAAATAATATATTAATATATAATACATAAATATAAATTATATGTAATATAATATATTATATATCATATATATCATGTATGTGATATATATCATATATATATTTATATAATATATAAAATATATTATATAATTATATATCTATGTTATATTATAGATTATAGATATAGATATATAATTTCTAACTTGAAAATCCAAATTCAAAATCTTTTGAGTTTTGAAATTATGTCACAAGTGTAATATTCCATACCTGACCTCATATGACAGGTTGAAGTAAAAATGCAGGCACACTAAAGGTATCATATAAAATTACTTTCAGACTATGTGCATAGAGTATATATGAAACATAAATGAATTAGACTTGGGTCACATCCCCAAGGTATTATGGATCACATCTCCAAGATGTCTCATTTAAAATCTGAAAAATATATGTAAAATCCAGAACATTTGTGATCCCATCATTTTAGATAAGAAGTATAAAATCTGTACCACATTTTCTTTTTTTCTTTTTTATTGAAAGAAAGAGAGAAAAAATACAAAAGAAGAGTAGAATAATACAGAATTCAACAAAAAAACCACTAAGGAATCGCAAGTTGATACATTACATATTGTCATCTTAGAAATAGTTGTTCAAGTTACTAAATCAAAGCATAAAAAATGGATAGACACTCAAACATTGACAGTACAAACCATTATGTTCAATGATCCAATAAAAATTTAGTAATATGGTCATCTATCTTATACACTTATACATACCATTATATCCTTTAGAGCACTTTCCTTCTCTTTCATTTTTACAATATCATACATTTTGGGTCTTATTACTCTTTCAGTTTTCATAATTTTTTACACTAGAGAGACAATGTGATATTTACTAATGTGAGTCTTGTTTATTTCACTTATAAAGACAGTCTCAGGTTGCCTCCATTTACCTATTAAAGGCCTCAACATAGCTGAGTAAAATTCCATTGTATAAAAGTACCACATCTTTTTCATCCACTCTACAGTTGATGGGCATTTTGCTTGTTTCCAAGATATAGCTATTACAAATTGTGCTGCTATGAACATGGGTGCACATATATCACTGTGACATGACCTTTTCAGTTTTTCTGGGAAAATACCCAGGAGGGGAATAACTGGATTGAATGGAACCTCCAATCCTAGTCTTCTGAAGAATCTCCATACTG